>JASGCC010002524.1:0-28029 GCA_030067915.1 Hydractinia echinata
TAGTCGAATGTATACAAAGAAAGTAAGCAGGCAGTAAACTCATTTCCCGAACGATTTTTAAAATTATTTTTTCACCACTAAAACCCATGAGACTTGTAGTTTTCAAAAATATTTTCATTTTTGATGAGACGCCGAATGAAAGCAGTTTAATCGCCGGCAAACCGAAAACCCGCGATTTCCCGTAAATCCCGTCGGCCCGTTTAGTCGAATGTATACAAAGAAAGTAAGCAGGGAGTAAACTCATTTCCCGAACGATTTTTAAAATTATTTTTTCACCACTAAAACCCATGAGACTTGTAGTTTTCAAAAATATTTTCATTTTTGATGAGACGCCGAATGAAAGCAGTTTAATCGCCGGCAACCGAAAACCCGCGATTTCCCGTAAATCCCGTATAGTCGAATGTATACAAAGAAAGTAAGCAGGGAGTAAACTCATTTCCCGAACGATTTTTAAAATTATTTTTTCACCACTAAAACCCATGAGACTTGTAGTTTTCAAAAATATTTTCATTTTTGATGAGACGCCGAATGAAAGCAGTTTAATCGCCGGAAACCGAAAACCCGCGATTTCCCGTAAATCCCGTATAGTCGAATGTATACAAAGAAAGTAAGCAGGGTAAACTCATTTCCCGAACGATTTTTAAAATTATTTTTTCACCACTAAAACCCATGAGACTTGTAGTTTTCAAAAATATTTTCATTTTTGATGAGACGCCGAATGAAAGCAGTTTAATCGCCGGCAACCGAAAACCCGCGATTTCCCGTAAATCCCGGGATCGGCCGTATAGTCGAATGTATACAAAGAAAGTAAGCAGGGAGTAAACTCATTTCCCGAACGATTTTTAAAATTATTTTTTCACCACTAAAACCCATGAGACTTGTAGTTTTCAAAAATATATTTCATTTTTGATGAGACGCCGAATGAAAGCAGTTTAATCGCCGGCAACCGAAAACCCGCGATTTCCCGTAAATCCCGGGATCGGCCGGTATAGTCGAATGTATACAAAGAAAGTAAGCAGGGAGTAAACTCATTTCCCGAACGATTTTTAAAATTATTTTTTCACCACTAAAACCCATGAGACTTGTAGTTTTCAAAAATATTTTCATTTTTGATGAGACGCCGAATGAAAGCAGTTTAATCGCCGGAACCGAAAACCCGCGATTTCCCGTAAATCCCGTATAGTCGAATGTATACAAAGAAAGTAAGCAGGGAGTAAACTCATTTCCCGAACGATTTTTAAAATTATTTTTCACCACTAAAACCCATGAGACTTGTAGTTTTCAAAAATATTTTCATTTTTGATGAGACGCCGAATGAAAGCAGTTTAATCGCCGGCAACCGAAAACCCGCGATTCCCGTAAATCCCGTATAGTCGAATGTATACAAAGAAAGTAAGCAGGGAGTAAACTCATTTCCCGAACGATTTTTAAAATTATTTTTTCACCACTAAAACCCATGAGACTTGTAGTTTTCAAAAATATTTTCATTTTTGATGAGACGCCGAATGAAAGCAGTTTAATCGCCGGCAACCGAAAACCCGCGATTTCCCGTAAATCCCGGGATCGGCCCGATAGTCGAATGTATACAAAGAAAGTAAGCAGGGAGTAAACTCATTTCCCGAACGATTTTTAAAATTATTTTTTCACCACTAAAACCCATGAGACTTGTAGTTTTCAAAAATATTTTCATTTTTGATGAGACGCCGAATGAAAGCAGTTTAATCGCCGGAACCGAAAACCCGCGATTTCCCGTAAATCCCTCGGCCCGTATAGTCGAATGTATACAAAGAAAGTAAGCAGGGAGTAAACTCATTTCCCGAACGATTTTTAAAATTATTTTTTCACCACTAAAACCCATGAGACTTGTAGTTTTCAAAAATATTTTCATTTTTGATGAGACGCCGAATGAAAGCAGTTTAATCGCCGGCAACCGAAAACCCGCGATTTCCCGTAAATCCCGTATAGTCGAATGTATACAAAGAAAGTAAGCAGGGAGTAAACTCATTTCCCGAACGATTTTTAAAATTATTTTTTCACCACTAAAACCCATGAGACTTGTAGTTTTCAAAAATATTTTCATTTTTGATGAGACGCCGAATGAAAGCAGTTTAATCGCCGGCAACCGAAAACCCGCGATTTCCCGTAAATCCCGGGATCGGCCCGTATAGTCGAATGTATACAAAGAAAGTAAGCAGGCAGTAAACTCATTTCCCGAACGATTTTTAAAATTATTTTTTCACCACTAAAACCCATGAGACTTGTAGTTTTCAAAAATATTTTCATTTTTGATGAGACGCCGAATGAAAGCAGTTTAATCGCCGGCAACCGAAAACCCGCGATTTCCCGTAAATCCCGGACTCGGCCCGTATAGTCGAATGTATACAAAGAAAGTAAGCAGGGAGTAAACTCATTTCCCGAACGATTTTTAAAATTATTTTTTCACCACTAAAACCCATGAGACTTGTAGTTTTCAAAAATATTTTCATTTTTGATGAGACGCCGAATGAAAGCAGTTTAATCGCCGGCAACCGAAAACCCGCGATTTCCCGTAAATCCCGTATAGTCGAATGTATACAAAGAAAGTAAGCAGGGAGTAAACTCATTTCCCGAACGATTTTTAAAATTATTTTTTCACCACTAAAACCCATGAGACTTGTAGTTTTCAAAAATATTTTCATTTTTGATGAGACGCCGAATGAAAGCAGTTTAATCGCCGGCAACCGAAAACCCGCGATTTCCCGTAAATCCCGGTCGGCCCGTATAGTCGAATGTATACAAAGAAAGTAAGCAGGGAGTAAACTCATTTCCCGAACGATTTTTAAAATTATTTTTTCACCACTAAAACCCATGAGACTTGTAGTTTTCAAAATATTTTCATTTTTGATGAGACGCCGAATGAAAGCAGTTTAATCGCCGGCAACCGAAAACCCGCGATTTCCCGTAAATCCCGGGCTCGGCCCGTAGAGTCGAATGTATACAAAGAAAGTAAGCAGGGAGTAAACTCATTTCCCGAACGATTTTTAAAATTATTTTTTCACCACTAAAACCCATGAGACTTGTAGTTTTCAAAAATATTTTCATTTTTGATGAGACGCCGAATGAAAGCAGTTTAATCGCCGGCAACCGAAAACCCGCGATTTCCCGTAAATCCGTATAGTCGAATGTATACAAAGAAAGTAAGCAGGGAGTAAACTCATTTCCCGAACGATTTTTAAAATTATTTTTTCACCACTAAAACCCATGAGACTTGTAGTTTTCAAAAATATTTTCATTTTTGATGAGACGCCGAATGAAAGCAGTTTAATCGCCGGCAACCGAAAACCCGCGATTTCCCGTAAATCCCGGCTCGGCCCGTATAGTCGAATGTATACAAAGAAAGTAAGCAGGGAGTAAACTCATTTCCCGAACGATTTTTAAAATTATTTTTTCACCACTAAAACCCATGAGACTTGTAGTTTTCAAAAATATTTTCATTTTTGATGAGACGCCGAATGAAAGCAGTTTAATCGCCGGCAACCGAAAACCCGCGATTTCCCGTAAATCCCGTCGGCCCGTATAGTGGAATGTATACAAAGAAAGTAAGCAGGGAGTAAACTCATTTCCCGAACGATTTTTAAAATTATTTTTTCACCACTAAAACCCATGAGACTTGTAGTTTTCAAAAATATTTTCATTTTTGATGAGACGCCGAATGAAAGCAGTTTAATCGCCCAACCGAAAACCCGCGATTTCCCGTAAATCCGGGTCGGCCGTATAGTCGAATGTATACAAAGAAAGTAAGCAGGGAGTAAACTCATTTCCCGAACGATTTTTAAAATTATTTTTTCACCACTAAAACCCATGAGACTTGTAGTTTTCAAAAATATTTTCATTTTTGATGAGACGCCGAATGAAAGCAGTTTAATCGCCGGCAACCGAAACCCGTCTAGTCGAATGTATACAAAGAAAGTAAGCAGGGAGTAAACTCATTTCCCGAACGATTTTTAAAATTATTTTTTCACCACTAAAACCCATGAGACTTGTAGTTTTCAAAAATATTTTCATTTTTGATGAGACGCCGAATGAAAGCAGTTTAATCGCCGGCAACCGAAAACCCGCGATTTCCCGTAAATCCCGTATAGTCGAATGTATACAAAGAAAGTAAGCAGGGAGTAAACTCATTTCCCGAACGATTTTTAAAATTATTTTTTCACCACTAAAACCCATGAGACTTGTAGTTTTCAAAAATATTTTCATTTTTGATGAGACGCCGAATGAAAGCAGTTTAATCGCCGGCAACCGAAAACCCGCGATTTCCCGTAAATCCCGTATAGTCGAATGTATACAAAGAAAGTAAGCAGGGAGTAAACTCATTTCCCGAACGATTTTTAAAATTATTTTTTCACCACTAAAACCCATGAGACTTGTAGTTTTCAAAAATATTTTCATTTTTGATGAGACGCCGAATGAAAGCAGTTTAATCGCCGGAACCGAAAACCCGCGATTTCCCGTAAATCCCGTCGGCCCGTATAGTCGAATGTATACAAAGAAAGTAAGCAGGGAGTAAACTCATTTCCCGAACGATTTTTAAAATTATTTTTTCACCACTAAAACCCATGAGACTTGTAGTTTTCAAAAATATTTTCATTTTTGATGAGACGCCGAATGAAAGCAGTTTAATCGCCGGCAACCGAAAACCCGCGATTTCCCGTAAATCTCGGCCGTATAGTCGAATGTATACAAAGAAAGTAAGCAGGGAGTAAACTCATTTCCCGAACGATTTTTAAAATTATTTTTTCACCACTAAAACCCATGAGACTTGTAGTTTTGAAAAAATTTTTCATTTTTGATGAGACGCCGAATGAAAGCAGTTTAATCGCCGGCAACCGAAAACCCGCGATTTCCCGTAAATCCCGTATAGTCGAATGTATACAAAGAAAGTAAGCAGGGAGTAAACTCATTTCCCGAACGATTTTTAAAATTATTTTTTCACCACTAAAACCCATGAGACTTGTAGTTTTCAAAAATATTTTCATTTTTGATGAGACGCCGAATGAAAGCAGTTTAATCGCCGGCAACCGAAAACCCGCGATTTCCCGTAAATCCCGTCGGCCCGTATAGTCGAATGTATACAAAGAAAGTAAGCAGGGAGTAAACTCATTTCCCGAACGATTTTTAAAATTATTTTTTCACCACTAAAACCCATGAGACTTGTAGTTTTCAAAAATATTTTCATTTTTGATGAGACGCCGAATGAAAGCAGTTTAATCGCCGGCAACCGAAAACCCGCGATTTCCCGTAAATCCCGTATAGTCGAATGTATACAAAGAAAGTAAGCAGGGAGTAAACTCATTTCCCGAACGATTTTTAAAATTATTTTTTCACCACTAAAACCCATGAGACTTGTAGTTTTCAAAAATATTTTCATTTTTGATGAGACGCCGAATGAAAGCAGTTTAATCGCCGGCAACCGAAAACCCGCGATTTCCCGTAAATCCCGTATAGTCGAATGTATACAAAGAAAGTAAGCAGGGAGTAAACTCATTTCCCGAACGATTTTTAAAATTATTTTTTCACCACTAAAACCCATGAGACTTGTAGTTTTCAAAAATATTTTCATTTTTGATGAGACGCCGAATGAAAGCAGTTTAATCGCCGGCAACCGAAAACCCGCGATTTCCCGTAAATCCCGTCGGCCCGTATAGTCGAATGTATACAAAGAAAGTAAGCAGGGAGTAAACTCATTTCCCGAACGATTTTTAAAATTATTTTTTCACCACTAAAACCCATGAGACTTGTAGTTTTCAAAAATATTTTCATTTTTGATGAGACGCCGAATGAAAGCAGTTTAATCGCCGGCAACCGAAAACCCGCGATTTCCCGTAAATCCCGGTCGGCCCGTATAGTCGAATGTATACAAAGAAAGTAAGCAGGGAGTAAACTCATTTCCCGAACGATTTTTAAAATTATTTTTTCACCACTAAAACCCATGAGACTTGTAGTTTTCAAAAAATTTTCATTTTTGATGAGACGCCGAATGAAAGCAGTTTAATCGCCGGCAACCGAAAACCCGCGATTTCCCGTAAATCCCGTATAGTCGAATGTATACAAAGAAAGTAAGCAGGGAGTAAACTCATTTCCCGAACGATTTTTAAAATTATTTTTTCACCACTAAAACCCATGAGACTTGTAGTTTTCAAAAATATTTTCATTTTTGATGAGACGCCGAATGAAAGCAGTTTAATCGCCGGCAACCGAAAACCCGCAGTTTAATCGCCGCAACCGAAAACCGCGATTTCCCGTAAATCCCGTCAGTATAGTCGAATGTATACAAAGAAAGTAAGCAGGGAGTAAACTCATTTCCCGAACGATTTTTAAAATTATTTTTTCACCACTAAAACCCATGAGACTGCAGTTTTCAAAAATATTTTCATTTTTGATGAGACGCCGAATGAAAGCAGTTTAATCGCCGGAAACCGAAAACCCGCGATTTCCCGTAAATCCCGTCGGCCCGTATAGTCGAATGTATACAAAGAAAGTAAGCAGGGAGTAAACTCATTTCCCGAACGATTTTTAAAATTATTTTTTCACCACTAAAACCCATGAGACTTGTAGTTTTCAAAAATATTTTCATTTTGATGAGACGCCGAATGAAAGCAGTTTAATCGCCGGAAACCGAAAACCCGCGATTTCCCGTAAATCCCGTCGGCCCGTATAGTCGAATGTATACAAAGAAAGTAAGCAGGGAGTAAACTCATTTCCCGAACGATTTTTAAAATTATTTTTTCACCACTAAAACCCATGAGACTTGTAGTTTTCAAAAATATTTTCATTTTTGATGAGACGCCGAATGAAAGCAGTTTAATCGCCGGCAACCGAAAACCCGCGATTTCCCGTAAATCCCGTATAGTCGAATGTATACAAAGAAAGTAAGCAGGGAGTAAACTCATTTCCCGAACGATTTTTAAAATTATTTTTTCACCACTAAAACCCATGAGACTTGTAGTTTTCAAAATATTTTCATTTTTGATGAGACGCCGAATGAAAGCAGTTTAATCGCCGGAACCGAAAACCGCGATTTCCCGTAAATCCCGTCGGCCCGTATAGTCGAATGTATACAAAGAAAGTAAGCAGGGAGTAAACTCATTTCCCGAACGATTTTTAAAATTATTTTTTCACCACTAAAACCCATGAGACTTGTGTTTTCAAAAATATTTTCATTTTTGATGAGACGCCGAATGAAAGCAGTTTAATCGCCGGCAACCGAAAACCCGCGATTTCCCGTAAATCCCGTATAGTCGAATGTATACAAAGAAAGTAAGCAGGGTAAACTCATTTCCCGAACGATTTTTAAAATTATTTTTTCACCACTAAAACCCATGAGACTTGTAGTTTTCAAAAATATTTTCATTTTTGATGAGACGCCGAATGAAAGCAGTTTAATCGCCGGCAACCGAAAACCCGCGATTTCCCGTAAATCGTATAGTCGAATGTATACAAAGAAAGTAAGCAGGGAGTAAACTCATTTCCCGAACGATTTTTAAAATTATTTTTTCACCACTAAAACCCATGAGACTTGTAGTTTTCAAAAATATTTTCATTTTTGATGAGACGCCGAATGAAAGCAGTTTAATCGCCGGCAACCGAAAACCCGCGATTTCCCGTAAATCCCGATCGGCCCGTAGTCGAATGTATACAAAGAAAGTAAGCAGGGAGTAAACTCATTTCCCGAACGATTTTTAAAATTATTTTTTCACCACTAAAACCCATGAGACTTGTAGTTTTCAAAAATATTTTCATTTTTGATGAGACGCCGAATGAAACAGTTTAATCTCCGGAAACCGAAAACCCGCGATTTCCCGTAAATCCCGGCTCGGCCCGTTAGTCGAATGTATACAAAGAAAGTAAGCAGGGAGTAAACTCATTTCCCGAACGATTTTTAAAATTATTTTTTCACCACTAAAACCCATGAGACTTGTAGTTTTCAAAAATATTTTCATTTTTGATGAGACGCCGAATGAAAGCAGTTTAATCGCCGGCAACCGAAAACCCGCGATTTCCCGTAAATCGTATAGTCGAATGTATACAAAGAAAGTAAGCAGGGAGTAAACTCATTTCCCGAACGATTTTTAAAATTATTTTTTCACCACTAAAACCCATGAGACTTGTAGTTTTCAAAAATATTTTCATTTTTGATGAGACGCCGAATGAAAGCAGTTTAATCGCCGGAACCGAAAACCCGCGATTTCCGTAAATCCGGCTCGCCTATAGTCGAATGTATACAAAGAAAGTAAGCAGGGAGTAAACTCATTTCCCGAACGATTTTTAAAATTATTTTTTCACCACTAAAACCCATGAGACTTGTAGTTTTCAAAAATATTTTCATTTTTGATGAGACGCCGAATGAAAGCAGTTTAATCGCCGGAACCGAAAACCCGCGATTTCCCGTAAATCCCGGATCGGCCCGTATAGTCGAATGTATACAAAGAAAGTAAGCAGGGAGTAAACTCATTTCCCGAACGATTTTTAAAATTATTTTTTCACCACTAAAACCCATGAGACTTGTAGTTTTCAAAAATATTTTCATTTTTGATGAGACGCCGAATGAAAGCAGTTTAATCGCCGGAACCGAAAACCCGCGATTTCCCGTAAATCCCTCGGCCCGTATAGTCGAATGTATACAAAGAAAGTAAGCAGGGAGTAAACTCATTTCCCGAACGATTTTTAAAATTATTTTTTCACCACTAAAACCCATGAGACTTGTAGTTTTCAAAAATATTTTCATTTTTGATGAGACGTCGAATGAAAGCGTATAGTCGAATGTATACAAAGAAAGTAAGCAGGGAGTAAACTCATTTCCCGAACGATTTTTAAAATTATTTTTTCACCACTAAAACCCATGAGACTTGTAGTTTTCAAAAATATTTTCATTTTTGATGAGACGCCGAATGAAAGCAGTTTAATCGCCGGCAACCGAAAACCCGCGATTTCCCGTAAATCCCGTATAGTCGAATGTATACAAAGAAAGTAAGCAGGAGTAAACTCATTTCCCGAACGATTTTTAAAATTATTTTTTCACCACTAAAACCCATGAGACTTGTAGTTTTCAAAAATTTTCATTTTTGATGAGACGCCGAATGAAAGCAGTTTAATCGCCGGCAACCGAAAACCCGCGATTTCCCGTAAATCCCGTATAGTCGAATGTATACAAAGAAAGTAAGCAGGGAGTAAACTCATTTCCCGAACGATTTTTAAAATTATTTTTTCACCACTAAAACCCATGAGACTTGTAGTTTTCAAAAATATTTTCATTTTTGATGAGACGCCGAATGAAAGCAGTTTAATCGCCGGCAACCGAAAACCCGCGATTTCCCGTAAATCCCGTCGGCCCGTATAGTCGAATGTATACAAAGAAAGTAAGCAGGGAGTAAACTCATTTCCCGAACGATTTTTAAAATTATTTTTTCACCACTAAAACCCATGAGACTTGTAGTTTTCAAAAATATTTTCATTTTTGATGAGACGCCGAATGAAAGCAGTTTAATCGCCGGCAACCGAAAACCCGCGATTTCCCGTAAATCCCTCGTATAGTCGAATGTATACAAAGAAAGTAAGGAGGGAGTAAACTCATTTCCCGAACGATTTTTAAAATTATTTTTTTACCACTAAAACCCATGAGACTTGTAGTTTTCAAAAATATTTTCATTTTTGATGAGACGCCGAATGAAAGCAGTTTAATCGCCGGCAACCGAAAACCCGCGATTTCCCGTAAATCCCGTATAGTCGAATGTATACAAAGAAAGTAAGCAGGGAGTAAACTCATTTCCCGAACGATTTTTAAAATTATTTTTTCACCACTAAAACCCATGAGACTTGTAGTTTTCAAAAATATTTTCATTTTTGATGAGACGCCGAATGAAAGCAGTTTAATCGCCGGCAACCGAAAACCCGCGATTTCCCGTAAATCCCGTATATAGTCGAATGTATACAAAGAAAGTAAGCAGGGAGTAAACTCATTTCCCGAACGATTTTTAAAATTATTTTTTCACCACTAAAACCCATGAGACTTGTAGTTTTCAAAAATATTTTCATTTTTGATGAGACGCCGAATGAAAGCAGTTTAATCGCCGGCAACCGAAAACCCGCGATTTCCCGTAAATCCCGTATAGTCGAATGTATACAAAGAAAGTAAGCAGGGAGTAAACTCATTTCCCGAACGATTTTTAAAATTATTTTTTCACCACTAAAACCCATGAGACTTGTAGTTTTCAAAAATATTTTCATTTTTGATGAGACGCCGAATGAAAGCAGTTTAATCGCCGGCAACCGAAAACCCGCGATTTCCCGTAAATCCCGTATAGTCGAATGTATACAAAGAAAGTAAGCAGGGAGTAAACTCATTTCCCGAACGATTTTTAAAATTATTTTTTCACCACTAAAACCCATGAGACTTGTAGTTTTCAAAAATATTTTCATTTTTGATGAGACGCCGAATGAAAGCAGTTTAATCGCCGGAACCGAAAACCCGCGATTTCCCGTAAATCCCGGATCGGCCGTATAGTCGAATGTATACAAAGAAAGTAAGCAGGGAGTAAACTCATTTCCCGAACGATTTTTAAAATTATTTTTTCACCACTAAAACCCATGAGACTTGTAGTTTTCAAAAATATTTTCATTTTTGATGAGACGCCGAATGAAACAGTTTAATCGCCGGCAACCGAAAACCCGCGATTTCCCGTAAATCCCGTCGGCCCGTAGTCGAATGTATACAAAGAAAGTAAGCAGGGAGTAAACTCATTTCCCGAACGATTTTTAAAATTATTTTTTCACCACTAAAACCCATGAGACTTGTAGTTTTCAAAAAATTTTCATTTTTGATGAGACGCCGAATGAAAGCAGTTTAATCGCCGGCAACCGAAAACCCGCGATTTCCCGTAAATCCCGTATAGTCGAATGTATACAAAGAAAGTAAGCAGGGAGTAAACTCATTTCCCGAACGATTTTTAAAATTATTTTTTCACCACTAAAACCCATGAGACTTGTAGTTTTCAAAAATATTTTCATTTTTGATGAGACGCCGAATGAAAGCAGTTTAATCGCCGGCAACCGAAAACCCGCGATTTCCCGTAAATCCCGGTCGGCCCGTATAGTCGAATGTATACAAAGAAAGTAAGCAGGGAGTAAACTCATTTCCCGAACGATTTTTAAAATTATTTTTTCACCACTAAAACCCATGAGACTTGTAGTTTTCAAAAATATTTTCATTTTTGATGAGACGCCGAATGAAAGCAGTTTAATCGCCGGCAACCGAAAACCCGCGATTTCCCGTAAATCCCGTCGGCCCGTAGTCGAATGTATACAAAGAAAGTAAGCAGGGAGTAAACTCATTTCCCGAACGATTTTTAAAATTATTTTTTCACCACTAAAACCCATGAGACTTGTAGTTTTCAAAAAATTTTCATTTTTGATGAGACGCCGAATGAAAGCAGTTTAATCGCCGGCAACCGAAAACCCGCGATTTCCCGTAAATCCCGTATAGTCGAATGTATACAAAGAAAGTAAGCAGGAGTAAACTCATTTCCCGAACGATTTTTAAAATTATTTTTTCACCACTAAAACCCATGAGACTTGTAGTTTTCAAAAATATTTTCATTTTTGATGAGACGCCGAATGAAAGCAGTTTAATCGCCGGAACCGAAAACCCGCGATTTCCCGTAAATCCCGTATAGTCGAATGTATACAAAGAAAGTAAGCAGGGAGTAAACTCATTTCCCGAACGATTTTTAAAATTATTTTTTCACCACTAAAACCCATGAGACTTGTAGTTTTCAAAAATTTTCATTTTTGATGAGACGCCGAATGAAAGCAGTTTAATCGCCGGCAACCGAAAACCCGCGATTTCCCGTAAATCCCGGTCGGCCCGTATAGTCGAATGTATACAAAGAAAGTAAGCAGGGAGTAAACTCATTTCCCGAACGATTTTTAAAATTATTTTTTCACCACTAAAACCCATGAGACTTGTAGTTTTCAAAAATATTTTCATTTTTGATGAGACGCCGAATGAAAGCAGTTTAATCGCCGGAACCGAAAACCCGCGATTTCCCGTAAATCCCGGTCGGCCCGTAGTCGAATGTATACAAAGAAAGTAAGCAGGGAGTAAACTCATTTCCCGAACGATTTTTAAAATTATTTTTTCACCACTAAAACCCATGAGACTTGTAGTTTTCAAAAAATTTTCATTTTTGATGAGACGCCGAATGAAAGCAGTTTAATCGCCGGAACCGAAAACCCGCGATTTCCCGTAAATCCCGTATAGTCGAATGTATACAAAGAAAGTAAGCAGGGAGTAAACTCATTTCCCGAACGATTTTTAAAATTATTTTTTCACCACTAAAACCCATGAGACTTGTAGTTTTCAAAAATATTTTCATTTTTGATGAGACGCCGAATGAAAGCAGTTTAATCGCCGGCAACCGAAAACCCGCGATTTCCCGTAAATCCCGTCGGCCCGTATAGTCGAATGTATACAAAGAAAGTAAGCAGGGAGTAAACTCATTTCCCGAACGATTTTTAAAATTATTTTTTCACCACTAAAACCCATGAGACTTGTAGTTTTCAAAAATATTTTCATTTTTGATGAGACGCCGAATGAAAGCAGTTTAATCGCCGGCAACCGAAAACCCGCGATTTCCCGTAAATCCCGTATAGTCGAATGTATACAAAGAAAGTAAGCAGGGAGTAAACTCATTTCCCGAACGATTTTTAAAATTATTTTTTCACCACTAAAACCCATGAGACTTGTAGTTTTCAAAAATATTTTCATTTTTGATGAGACGCCGAATGAAAGCAGTTTAATCGCCGGCAACCGAAAACCCGCGATTTCCCGTAAATCCCGTATAGTCGAATGTATACAAAGAAAGTAAGCAGGGAGTAAACTCATTTCCCGAACGATTTTTAAAATTATTTTTTCACCACTAAAACCCATGAGACTTGTAGTTTTCAAAAATATTTTCATTTTTGATGAGACGCCGAATGAAAGCAGTTTAATCGCCGGCAACCGAAAACCCGCGATTTCCCGTAAATCCCGGATCGGCCCGTAAGTCGAATGTATACAAAGAAAGTAAGCAGGGAGTAAACTCATTTCCCGAACGATTTTTAAAATTATTTTTTCACCACTAAAACCCATGAGACTTGTAGTTTTCAAAAATATTTTCATTTTTGATGAGACGCCGAATGAAAGCAGTTTAATCGCCGGCAACCGAAAACCCGCGATTTCCCGTAAATCCCGGATCGGCCCGTATAGTCGAATGTATACAAAGAAAGTACAGGGAGTAAACTCATTTCCCGAACGATTTTTAAAATTATTTTTCACCACTAAAACCCATGAGACTTGTAGTTTTCAAAAATATTTTCATTTTTGATGAGACGCCGAATGAAAGCAGTTTAATCGCCGGCAACCGAAAACCCGCGATTTCCCGTAATCCCGTATAGTCGAATGTATACAAAGAAAGTAAGCAGGGAGTAAACTCATTTCCCGAACGATTTTTAAAATTATTTTTTCACCACTAAAACCCATGAGACTTGTAGTTTTCAAAAATATTTTCATTTTTGATGAGACGCCGAATGAAAGCAGTTTAATCGCCGGCAACCGAAAACCCGCGATTTCCCGTAAATCCCGGTCGGCCCGTATAGTCGAATGTATACAAAGAAAGTAAGCAGTAAACTCATTTCCCGAACGATTTTTAAAATTATTTTTTCACCACTAAAACCCATGAGACTTGTAGTTTTCAAAAATATTTTCATTTTTGATGAGACGCCGAATGAAAGCAGTTTAATCGCGGCAACCGAAAACCCGCGATTTCCCGTAAATCCCGGTCGGCCCGTATAGTCGAATGTATACAAAGAAAGTAAGCAGGGAGTAAACTCATTTCCCGAACGATTTTTAAAATTATTTTTTCACCACTAAAACCCATGAGACTTGTAGTTTTCAAAAATATTTTCATTTTTGATGAGACGCCGAATGAAAGCAGTTTAATCGCCGGCAACCGAAAACCCGCGATTTCCCGTAAATCCCGTATAGTCGAATGTATACAAAGAAAGTAAGCAGGGAGTAAACTCATTTCCCGAACGATTTTTAAAATTATTTTTTCACCACTAAAACCCATGAGACTTGTAGTTTTCAAAAAATTTTCATTTTTGATGAGACGCCGAATGAAAGCAGTTTAATCGCCGGCAACCGAAAACCCGCGATTTCCCGTAAATCCGTATAGTCGAATGTATACAAAGAAAGTAAGCAGGGAGTAAACTCATTTCCCGAACGATTTTTAAAATTATTTTTTCACCACTAAAACCCATGAGACTTGTAGTTTTCAAAAATATTTTCATTTTTGATGAGACGCCGAATGAAAGCAGTTTAATCGCCGGCAACCGAAAACCCGCGATTTCCCGTAAATCCCGTCGGCCCGTATAGTCGAATGTATACAAAGAAAGTAAGCAGGGAGTAAACTCATTTCCCGAACGATTTTTAAAATTATTTTTTCACCACTAAAACCCATGAGACTTGTAGTTTTCAAAAATATTTTCATTTTTGATGAGACGCCGAATGAAAGCAGTTTAATCGCCGGAACCGAAAACCCGCGATTTCCCGTAAATCCCGGTCGGCCCGTATAGTCGAATGTATACAAAGAAAGTAAGCAGGGAGTAAACTCATTTCCCGAACGATTTTTAAAATTATTTTTTCACCACTAAAACCCATGAGACTTGTAGTTTTCAAAAATATTTTCATTTTTGATGAGACGCCGAATGAAAGCAGTTTAATCGCCGGCAACCGAAAACCCGCGATTTCCCGTAAATCCCGGTCGGCCGTTAGTCGAATGTATACAAAGAAAGTAAGCAGGGAGTAAACTCATTTCCCGAACGATTTTTAAAATTATTTTTTCACCACTAAAACCCATGAGACTTGTAGTTTTCAAAAAATTTTTTTTTTGATCATTTTAATCGAGACCGAAATCCCGGATCGCCCGTATAGTCGAATGTATACAAAGAAAGTAAGCAGGGAGTAAACTCATTTCCCGAACGATTTTTAAAATTATTTTTTCACCACTAAAACCCATGAGACTTGTAGTTTTCAAAAATATTTTCATTTTTGATGAGACGCCGAATGAAAGCAGTTTAATCGCCGGCAACCGAAAACCCGCGATTTCCCGTAAATCCCGTATAGTCGAATGTATACAAAGAAAGTAAGCAGGGAGTAAACTCATTTCCCGAACGATTTTTAAAATTATTTTTTCACCACTAAAACCCATGAGACTTGTAGTTTTCAAAAATATTTTCATTTTTGATGAGACGCCGAATGAAAGCAGTTTAATCGCCGGCAACCGAAAACCCGCGATTTCCCGTAAATCCCGTATAGTCGAATGTATACAAAGAAAGTAAGCAGGGAGTAAACTCATTTCCCGAACGATTTTTAAAATTATTTTTTCACCACTAAAACCCATGAGACTTGTAGTTTTCAAAAATATTTTCATTTTTGATGAGACGCCGAATGAAAGCAGTTTAATCGCCGGCAACCGAAAACCCGCGATTTCCCGTAAATCCCGGATCGGCCCGTATAGTCGAATGTATACAAAGAAAGTAAGCAGGGAGTAAACTCATTTCCCGAACGATTTTTAAAATTATTTTTTCACCACTAAAACCCATGAGACTTGTAGTTTTCAAAAATATTTTCATTTTTGATGAGACGCCGAATGAAAGCAGTTTAATCGCCGGCAACCGAAAACCCGCGATTTCCCGTAAATCCTCGGTATAGTCGAATGTATACAAAGAAAGTAAGCAGGGAGTAAACTCATTTCCCGAACGATTTTTAAAATTATTTTTTCACCACTAAAACCCATGAGACTTGTAGTTTTCAAAAAATTTTCATTTTTGATGAGACGCCGAATGAAAGCAGTTTAATCGCCGGCAAACCGAAAACCCGCGATTTCCCGTAAATCCCGTATAGTCGAATGTATACAAAGAAAGTAAGCAGGGAGTAAACTCATTTCCCGAACGATTTTTAAAATTATTTTTTCACCACTAAAACCCATGAGACTTGTAGTTTTCAAAAATATTTTCATTTTTGATGAGACGCCGAATGAAAGCAGTTTAATCGCCGGCAACCGAAAACCCGCGATTTCCCGTAAATCCCGTCGTATAGTCGAATGTATACAAAGAAAGTAAGCAGGGAGTAAACTCATTTCCCGAACGATTTTTAAAATTATTTTTTCACCACTAAAACCCATGAGACTTGTAGTTTTCAAAAATATTTTCATTTTTGATGAGACGCCGAATGAAAGCAGTTTAATCGCCGGCAACCGAAAACCCGCGATTTCCCGTAAATCCCGTATAGTCGAATGTATACAAAGAAAGTAAGCAGGGAGTAAACTCATTTCCCGAACGATTTTTAAAATTATTTTTTCACCACTAAAACCCATGAGACTTGTAGTTTTCAAAAATATTTTCATTTTTGATGAGACGCCGAATGAAAGCAGTTTAATCGCCGGCAACCGAAAACCCGCGATTTCCCGTAAATCCCGTATAGTCGAATGTATACAAAGAAAGTAAGCAGGGAGTAAACTCATTTCCCGAACGATTTTTAAAATTATTTTTTCACCACTAAAACCCATGAGACTTGTAGTTTTCAAAAATATTTTCATTTTTGATGAGACGCCGAATGAAAGCAGTTTAATCGCCGGCAACCGAAAACCCGCGATTTCCCGTAAATCCCGGATCGGCCCGTATAGTCGAATGTATACAAAGAAAGTAAGCAGGGAGTAAACTCATTTCCCGAACGATTTTTAAAATTATTTTTTCACCACTAAAACCCATGAGACTTGTAGTTTTCAAAAATATTTTCATTTTTGATGAGACGCCGAATGAAAGCAGTTTAATCGCCGGCAACCGAAAACCCGCGATTTCCCGTAAATCCCGTCGGCCCGTATAGTCGAATGTATACAAAGAAAGTAAGCAGGGAGTAAACTCATTTCCCGAACGATTTTTAAAATTATTTTTTCACCACTAAAACCCATGAGACTTGTAGTTTTCAAAAATGTTTTCATTTTTGATGAGACGCCGAATGAACGCAGTTTAATCGCCGGCAACCGAAAACCCGCGATTTCCCGTAAATCCCGTATAGTCGAATGTATACAAAGAAAGTAAGCAGGAAGTAAACTCATTTCCCGAACGATTTTTAAAATTATTTTTTCACTACTAAAACCCATGAGACTTATAGTTTTCAAAAATATTTTCATTTTTGAGGAGACGCTGAATGAAACCAGTTTAATCGCCGGAAACCGAAAACCCGCGATTTCCCGTAAATCCCGGATCGGCCCGTATAGTCGAATGTATACAAAGAAAGTAAGCAGGGAGTAAACTCATTTCCCGAACGATTTTTAAAATTATTTTTTCACCACTAAAACCCATGAGACTTGTAGTTTTCAAAAATATTTTCATTTTTGATGAGACGCCGAATGAAAGCAGTTTAATCGCCGGAACCGAAAACCCGCGATTTCCCGTAAATCCCGGTCGGCCCGTATAGTCGAATGTATACAAAGAAAGTAAGCAGGGAGTAAACTCATTTCCCGAACGATTTTTAAAATTATTTTTTCACCACTAAAACCCATGAGACTTGTAGTTTTCAAAAATATTTTCATTTTTGATGAGACGCCGAATGAAAGCAGTTTAATCGCCGGAACCGAAAACCCGCGATTTCCCGTAAATCCCGGGCTCGGCCCGTATAGTCGAATGTATACAAAGAAAGTAAGCAGGGAGTAAACTCATTTCCCGAACGATTTTTAAAATTATTTTTTCACCACTAAAACCCATGAGACTTGTAGTTTTCAAAAATATTTTCATTTTTGATGAGACGCCGAATGAAAGCAGTTTAATCGCCGGCAACCGAAAACCCGCGATTTCCCGTAAATCCCGTATAGTCGAATGTATACAAAGAAAGTAAGCAGGGAGTAAACTCATTTCCCGAACGATTTTTAAAATTATTTTTTCACCACTAAAACCCATGAGACTTGTAGTTTTCAAAATATTTTCATTTTTGATGAGACGCCGAATGAAAGCAGTTTAATCGCCGGCAACCGAAAAACCCGCGATTTCCCGTAAATCCCGGATCGGCCCGTATAGTCGAATGTATACAAAAGTAAGCAGGAGTAAACTCATTTCCCGAACGATTTTTAAAATTATTTTTTCACCACTAAAACCCATGAGACTTGTAGTTTTCAAAAATATTTTCATTTTTGATGAGACGCCGAATGAAAGCAGTTTAATCGCCGGCAACCGAAAACCCGCGATTTCCCGTAATATCCCGTATAGTCGAATGTATACAAAGAAAGTAAGCAGGGAGTAAACTCATTCCCGAACGATTTTTAAAATTATTTTTTCACCACTAAAACCCATGAGATTGTAGTTTTCAAAAAATATTTTCATTTTTGATGAGACGCCGAATGAAAGCAGTTTAATCGCCGGCAACCGAAAACCCGCGATTTCCCGTAAATATCCCGTATAGTCGAATGTATACAAAGAAAGTAAGCAGGGAGTAAACTCATTTCCCGAACGATTTTTAAAATTATTTTTTCACCACTAAAACCCATGAGACTTGTAGTTTTCAAAAATATTTTCATTTTTGATGAGACGCCGAATGAAAGCAGTTTAATCGCCGGCAACCGAAAACCCGCGATTTCCCGTAAAATCCCGTATAGTCGAATGTATACAAAGAAAGTAAGCAGGAGTAAACTCATTTCCCGAACGATTTTTAAAATTATTTTTTCACCACTAAAACCCATGAGACTTGTAGTTTTCAAAAATATTTTCATTTTTGATGAGACGCCGAATGAAAGCAGTTTAATCGCCGGCAACCGAAAACCCGCGATTTCCCGTAAATCCCGGGCTCGGCCCGTATAGTCGAATGTATACAAAGAAAGTAAGCAGGGAGTAAACTCATTTCCGAACGATTTTTAAAATTATTTTTTCACCACTAAAACCCATGAGACTTGTAGTTTTAAAAAATATTTTCATTTTTGATGAGACGCCGAATGAAAGCAGTTTAATCGCCGGCAACCGAAAACCCGCGATTTCCCGTAAATCCCGTATAGTCGAATGTATACAAAGAAAGTAAGCAGGGAGTAAACTCATTTCCCGAACGATTTTTAAAATTATTTTTTCACCACTAAAACCCATGAGACTTGTAGTTTTCAAAAATATTTTCATTTTTGATGAGACGCCGAATGAAAGCAGTTTAATCGCCGGCAACCGAAAACCCGCGATTTCCCGTAAATCCCGTATAGTCGAATGTATACAAAGAAAGTAAGCAGGGAGTAAACTCATTTCCCGAACGATTTTTAAAATTATTTTTTCACCACTAAAACCCATGAGACTTGTAGTTTTCAAAAATTTTTCATTTTTGATGAGACGCCGAATGAAAGCAGTTTAATCGCCGGCAACCGAAAACCCGCGATTTCCCGTAAATCCCGGTCGGCCCGTATAGTCGAATGTATACAAAAAAGTAAGGGAGTAAACTCATTTCCCGAACGATTTTTAAAATTATTTTTTCACCACTAAAACCCATGAGACTTGTAGTTTTCAAAAATATTTTCATTTTTGATGAGACGCCGAATGAAAGCAGTTTAATCGCCGGCAACCGAAAACCCGCGATTTCCCGTAAATCCCGTATAGTCGAATGTATACAAAGAAAGTAAGCAGGGAGTAAACTCATTTCCCGAACGATTTTTAAAATTATTTTTCACCACTAAAACCCATGAGACTTGTAGTTTTCAAAAATATTTTCATTTTTGATGAGACGCCGAATGAAAGCAGTTTAATCGCCGGCAACCGAAAACCCGCGATTTCCCGTAAATCCCGGATCGGCCGTATAGTCGAATGTATACAAAGAAAGTAAGCAGGAGTAAACTCATTTCCCGAACGATTTTTAAAATTATTTTTTCACCACTAAAACCCATGAGACTTGTAGTTTTCAAAAATATTTTCATTTTTGATGAGACGCCGAATGAAAGCAGTTTAATCGCCGGCAACCGAAAACCCGCGATTTCCCGTAAATCCCGGTCGGCCCGTATAGTCGAATGTATACAAAGAAAGTAAGCAGGGAGTAAACTCATTTCCCGAACGATTTTTAAAATTATTTTTTCACCACTAAAACCCATGAGACTTGTAGTTTTCAAAAATATTTTCATTTTTGATGAGACGCCGAATGAAAGCAGTTTAATCGCCGGCAACCGAAAACCCGCGATTTCCCGTAAATCCCGTATAGTCGAATGTATACAAAGAAAGTAAGCAGGGAGTAAACTCATTTCCCGAACGATTTTTAAAATTATTTTTTCACCACTAAAACCCATGAGACTTGTAGTTTTCAAAAATTTTTCATTTTTGATGAGACGCCGAATGAAAGCAGTTTAATCGCCGGCAACCGAAAACCCGCGATTTCCCGTAAATCCCGTATAGTCGAATGTATACAAAGAAAGTAAGCAGGGAGTAAACTCATTTCCCGAACGATTTTTAAAATTATTTTTTCACCACTAAAACCCATGAGACTTGTAGTTTTCAAAAATATTTTCATTTTTGATGAGACGCCGAATGAAAGCAGTTTAATCGCCGGCAACCGAAAACCCGCGATTTCCCGTAAATCCGGATCGGCCCGTATAGTCGAATGTATACAAAGAAAGTAAGCAGGGAGTAAACTCATTTCCCGAACAATTTTTAAAATTATTTTTTCACCACTAAAACCCATGAGACTTGTAGTTTTCAAAAATATTTTCATTTTTGATGAGACGCCGAATGAAAGCAGTTTAATCGCCGGCAACCGAAAACCCGCGATTTCCCGTAAATCCCGTATAGTCGAATGTATACAAAGAAAGTAAGCAGGAGTAAACTCATTTCCCGAACAATTTTTAAAATTATTTTTTCACCACTAAAACCCATGAGACTTGTAGTTTTCAAAATATTTTCATTTTTGATGAGACGCCGAATGAAAGCAGTTTAATCGCCGGCAACCGAAAACCCGCGATTTCCCGTAAATCCCGGGATCGGCCCGTATAGTCGAATGTATACAAAGAAAGTAAGCAGGGAGTAAACTCATTTCCCGAACGATTTTTAAAATTATTTTTTCACCACTAAAACCCATGAGACTTGTAGTTTTCAAAAATATTTTCATTTTTGATGAGACGCCGAATGAAAGCAGTTTAATCGCCGGCAACCGAAAACCCGCGATTTCCCGTAAATCCCGTATAGTCGAATGTATACAAGAAAGTAAGCAGGAGTAAACTCATTTCCCGAACGATTTTTAAAATTATTTTTTCACCACTAAAACCCATGAGACTTGTAGTTTTCAAAAATATTTTCATTTTTGATGAGACGCCGAATGAAAGCAGTTTAATCGCCGGCAACCGAAAACCCGCGATTTCCCGTAAATATCCCGTATAGTCGAATGTATACAAAGAAAGTAAGCAGGAGTAAACTCATTTCCCGAACGATTTTTAAAATTATTTTTTCACCACTAAAACCCATGAGACTTGTAGTTTTCAAAAATTTTTCATTTTTGATGAGACGCCGAATGAAAGCAGTTTAATCGCCGGCAACCGAAAACCCGCGATTTCCCGTAAATCCCGGATCGGCCCGTATAGTCGAATGTATACAAAGAAAGTAGCAGGGAGTAAACTCATTTCCCGAACGATTTTTAAAATTATTTTTTCACCACTAAAACCCATGAGACTTGTAGTTTTCAAAAATATTTTCATTTTTGATGAGACGCCGAATGAAAGCAGTTTAATCGCCGGCAACCGAAAACCCGCGATTTCCCGTAAATCCCGGGATCGGCCCGTATAGTCGAATGTATACAAAGAAAGTAAGCAGGGAGTAAACTCATTTCCCGAACGATTTTTAAAATTATTTTTTCACCACTAAAACCCATGAGACTTGTAGTTTTCAAAAATATTTTCATTTTTGATGAGACGCCGAATGAAAGCAGTTTAATCGCCGGCAACCGAAAACCCGCGATTTCCCGTAAATCCCGTATAGTCGAATGTATACAAAGAAAGTAAGCAGGAGTAAACTCATTTCCCGAACGATTTTTAAAATTATTTTTTCACCACTAAAACCCATGAGACTTGTAGTTTTCAAAAATATTTTCATTTTTGATGAGACGCCGAATGAAAGCAGTTTAATCGCCGGCAACCGAAAACCCGCGATTTCCCGTAAATCCCGGATCGGCCCGTATAGTCGAATGTATACAAAGAAAGTAAGCAGGAGTAAACTCATTTCCCGAACGATTTTTAAAATTATTTTTTCACCACTAAAACCCATGAGACTTGTAGTTTTCAAAAATATTTTCATTTTTGATGAGACGCCGAATGAAAGCAGTTTAATCGCCGGCAACCGAAAACCCGCGATTTCCCGTAAATCCCGTATAGTCGAATGTATACAAAGAAAGTAAGGGAGTAAACTCATTTCCCGAACGATTTTTAAAATTATTTTTTCACCACTAAAACCCATGAGACTTGTAGTTTTCAAAAATATTTTCATTTTTGATGAGACGCCGAATGAAAGCAGTTTAATCACCGGCAACCGAAAACCCGCGATTTCCCGTAAATCCCGGGATCGGCCCGTATAGTCGAATGTATACAAAGAAAGTAAGCAGGGAGTAAACTCATTTCCCGAACGATTTTTAAAATTATTTTTTCACCACTAAAACCCATGAGACTTGTAGTTTTCAAAATATTTTTCATTTTTGATGAGACGCCGAATGAAAGCAGTTTAATCGCCGGCAACCGAAAACCCGCGATTTCCCGTAAATCCCGTATAGTCGAATGTATACAAAGAAAGTAAGCAGGGAGTAAACTCATTTCCCGAACGATTTTTAAAATTATTTTTTCACCACTAAAACCCATGAGACTTGTAGTTTTCAAAAATATTTTCATTTTTGATGAGACGCCGAATGAAAGCAGTTTAATCGCCGGCAACCGAAAACCCGCGATTTCCCGTAAATCCCGTATAGTCGAATGTATACAAAGAAAGTAAGCAGGAGTAAACTCATTTCCCGAACGATTTTTAAAATTATTTTTTCACCACTAAAACCCATGAGACTTGTAGTTTTCAAAAATATTTTCATTTTTGATGAGACGCCGAATGAAAGCAGTTTAATCGCCGGCAACCGAAAACCCGCGATTTCCCGTAATCCCGGATCGGCCCGTATAGTCGAATGTATACAAAGAAAGTAACAGGGAGTAAACTCATTTCCCGAACGATTTTTAAAATTATTTTTTCACCACTAAAACCCATGAGACTTGTAGTTTTCAAAAATATTTTCATTTTTGATGAGACGCCGAATGAAAGCAGTTTAATCGCCGGCAACCGAAAACCCGCGATTTCCCGTAAATCCCGTATAGTCGAATGTATACAAAGAAAGTAAGCAGGAAGTAAACTCATTTCCCGAACGATTTTTAAAATTATTTTTTCACCACTAAAACCCATGAGACTTGTAGTTTTCAAAAATTTTCATTTTTGATGAGACGCCGAATGAAAGCAGTTTAATCGCCGGCAACCGAAAACCCGCGATTTCCCGTAAATCCCGTATAGTCGAATGTATACAAAGAAAGTAAGCAGGGAGTAAACTCATTTCCCGAACGATTTTTAAAATTATTTTTTCACCACTAAAACCCATGAGACTTGTAGTTTTCAAAAATATTTTCATTTTTGATGAGACGCCGAATGAAAGCAGTTTAATCGCCGGCAACCGAAAACCCGCGATTTCCCGTAAATCCCGGATCGGCCCGTATAGTCGAATGTATACAAAGAAAGTAAGCAGGAGTAAACTCATTTCCCGAACGATTTTTAAAATTATTTTTTCACCACTAAAACCCATGAGACTTGTAGTTTTCAAAATATTTTCATTTTTGATGAGACGCCGAATGAAAGCAGTTTAATCGCCGGCAACCGAAAACCCGCGATTTCCCGTAAAATCCCGTATAGTCGAATGTATACAAAGAAAGTAAGCAGGGAGTAAACTCATTTCCCGAACGATTTTTAAAATTATTTTTTCACCACTAAAACCCATGAGACTTGTAGTTTTCAAAAATTTTTCATTTTTGATGAGACGCCGAATGAAAGCAGTTTAATCGCCGGCAACCGAAAACCCGCGATTTCCCGTAAATCCCGTATAGTCGAATGTATACAAAGAAAGTAAGCAGGGAGTAAACTCATTTCCCGAACGATTTTTAAAATTATTTTTTCACCACTAAAACCCATGAGACTTGTAGTTTTCAAAAATTTTTCATTTTTGATGAGACGCCGAATGAAAGCAGTTTAATCGCCGGCAACCGAAAACCCGCGATTTCCCGTAAATCCCGGATCGGCCCGTATAGTCGAATGTATACAAAGAAAGTAAGCAGGGAGTAAACTCATTTCCCGAACGATTTTTAAAATTATTTTTTCACCACTAAAACCCATGAGACTTGTAGTTTTCAAAAATATTTTCATTTTTGATGAGACGCCGAATGAAAGCAGTTTAATCGCCGGCAACCGAAAACCCGCGATTTCCCGTAAAATCCCGTATAGTCGAATGTATACAAAGAAAGTAAGCAGGGAGTAAACTCATTTCCCGAACGATTTTTAAAATTATTTTTTCACCACTAAACCCATGAGACTTGTAGTTTTCAAAAATATTTTCATTTTTGATGAGACGCCGAATGAAAGCAGTTTAATCGCCGGCAACCGAAAACCCGCGATTTCCCGTAAATCCGTATAGTCGAATGTATACAAAGAAAGTAAGCAGGGAGTAAACTCATTTCCCGAACGATTTTTAAAATTATTTTTTCACCACTAAAACCCATGAGACTTGTAGTTTTAAAAATATTTTCATTTTTGATGAGACGCCGAATGAAAGCAGTTTAATCGCCGGCAACCGAAAACCCGCGATTTCCCGTAAATCCCGTATAGTCGAATGTATACAAAGAAAGTAAGCAGGGAGTAAACTCATTTCCCGAACGATTTTTAAAATTATTTTTTCACCACTAAAACCCATGAGACTTGTTTTCAAAAATATTTTCATTTTTGATGAGACGCCGAATGAAAGCAGTTTAATCGCCGGCAACCGAAAACCCGCGATTTCCCGTAAATCCCGTATAGTCGAATGTATACAAAGAAAGTAAGCAGGGAGTAAACTCATTTCCCGAACGATTTTTAAAATTATTTTTTCACCACTAAAACCATGAGACTTGTAGTTTTCAAAAAATTTTTCATTTTTGATGAGACGCCGAATGAAAGCAGTTTAATCGCCGGCAACCGAAAACCCGCGATTTCCCGTAAATCCCGGATCGGCCCGTATAGTCGAATGTATACAAAGAAAGTAAGCAGGGAGTAAACTCATTTCCCGAACGTTTTTAAAATTATTTTTTCACCACTAAAACCCATGAGACTTGTAGTTTTAAAAAATATTTTCATTTTTGATGAGACGCCGAATGAAAGCAGTTTAATCGCCGGCAACCGAAAACCCGCGATTTCCCGTAAATCCCGTATAGTCGAATGTATACAAAGAAAGTAAGCAGGGAGTAAACTCATTTCCCGAACGATTTTTAAAATTATTTTTTCACCACTAAAACCCATGAGACTTGTAGTTTTCAAAAATATTTTCATTTTTGATGAGACGCCGAATGAAAGCAGTTTAATCGCCGGCAACCGAAAACCCGCGATTTCCCGTAAATCCCGTATAGTCGAATGTATACAAAGAAAGTAAGCAGGAGTAAACTCATTTCCCGAACGATTTTTAAAATTATTTTTTCACCACTAAAACCCATGAGACTTGTAGTTTTCAAAAATATTTTCATTTTTGATGAGACGCCGAATGAAAGCAGTTTAATCGCCGGCAACCGAAAACCCGCGATTTCCCGTAAATCCCGTATAGTCGAATGTATACAAAGAAAGTAAGCAGGAGTAAACTCATTTCCCGAACGATTTTTAAAATTATTTTTTCACCACTAAAACCCATGAGACTTGTAGTTTTCAAAAATATTTTCATTTTTGATGAGACGCCGAATGAAAGCAGTTTAATCGCCGGCAACCGAAAACCCGCGATTTCCCGTAAATCCCGTATAGTCGAATGTATACAAAGAAAGTAAGCAGGAGTAAACTCATTTCCCGAACGATTTTTAAAATTATTTTTTCACCACTAAAACCCATGAGACTTGTAGTTTTAAAAATATTTTCATTTTTGATGAGACGCCGAATGAAAGCAGTTTAATCGCCGGCAACCGAAAACCCGCGATTTCCCGTAAATCCCGGATCCCGTATAGTCGAATGTATACAAAGAAAGTAAGCAGGGAGTAAACTCATTTCCCGAACGATTTTTAAAATTATTTTTTCACCACTAAAACCCATGAGACTTGTAGTTTTCAAAAATATTTTCATTTTTGATGAGACGCCGAATGAAAGCAGTTTAATCGCCGGCAACCGAAAACCCGCGATTTCCCGTAAATCCCGTATAGTCGAATGTATACAAAGAAAGTAAGCAGGGAGTAAACTCATTTCCCGAACGATTTTTAAAATTATTTTTTCACCACTAAAACCCATGAGACTTGTAGTTTTCAAAAATATTTTCATTTTTGATGAGACGCCGAATGAAAGCAGTTTAATCGCCGGCAACCGAAAACCCGCGATTTCCCGTAAATCCCGGCTCGGCCCGTATAGTCGAATGTATACAAAGAAAGTAAGCAGGGAGTAAACTCATTTCCCGAACGATTTTTAAAATTATTTTTTCACCACTAAAACCCATGAGACTTGTAGTTTTCAAAAATATTTTCATTTTTGATGAGACGCCGAATGAAAGCAGTTTAATCGCCGGCAACCGAAAACCCGCGATTTCCCGTAAATCCCTCGGCCCGTATAGTCGAATGTATACAAAGAAAGTAAGCAGGAGTAAACTCATTTCCCGAACGATTTTTAAAATTATTTTTTCACCACTAAAACCCATGAGACTTGTAGTTTCAAAAATTTTTCATTTTTGATGAGACGCCGAATGAAAGCAGTTTAATCGCCGGCAACCGAAAACCCGCGATTTCCCGTAAATCCCGTATAGTCGAATGTATACAAAGAAAGTAAGCAGGAGTAAACTCATTTCCCGAACGATTTTTAAAATTATTTTTTCACCACTAAAACCCATGAGACTTGTAGTTTTCAAAAATATTTTCATTTTTGATGAGACGCCGAATGAAAGCAGTTTAATCGCCGGCAACCGAAAACCCGCGATTTCCCGTAAATCCCTCGGTATAGTCGAATGTATACAAAGAAAGTAAGCAGGGAGTAAACTCATTTCCCGAACGATTTTTAAAATTATTTTTTCACCACTAAAACCCATGAGACTTGTAGTTTTCAAAAATATTTTCATTTTTGATGAGACGCCGAATGAAAGCAGTTTAATCCGGCAACCGAAAACCCGCGATTTCCCGTAAATCCTCGGCCCGTATAGTCGAATGTATACAAAGAAAGTAGCAGGGAGTAAACTCATTTCCCGAACGATTTTTAAAATTATTTTTTCACCACTAAAACCCATGAGACTTGTAGTTTTAAAAATATTTTTCATTTTTGATGAGACGCCGAATGAAAGCAGTTTTTCCGGCAACCGAAAACCCGCGATTTCCCGTAAATCCCGTTATAGTCGAATGTATACAAAGAAAGTAGCAGGGAGTAAACTCATTTCCCGAACGATTTTTAAAATTATTTTTTCACCACTAAAACCCATGAGACTTGTAGTTTTAAAAATATTTTCATTTTTGATGAGACGCCGAATGAAAGCAGTTTAATCGCCGGCAACCGAAACCCGCGATTTCCCGTAAATCCCGTATAGTCGAATGTATACAAAGAAAGTAAGCAGGGAGAACTCATTTCCCGAACGATTTTTAAAATTATTTTTTCACCACTAAAACCCATGAGACTTGTAGTTTCAAAAATATTTTCATTTTTGATGAGACGCCGAATGAAAGCAGTTTAATCGCCGGCAACCGA
>JASGCC010002525.1:0-28021 GCA_030067915.1 Hydractinia echinata
AACTTCAAAGCAGAGTGACATACGAAAAATATGGTTGGATAAATTTGAAGAAATATCACAAACTTTGCGAGATGGAGTTCAAAATGCTGTAGAGAAAAAAGTTTTACCAGCTCAAACTTGCGATAAATATCTAATGTCAGGTATGTTAAAAACATTTTCAGGTTAAAAAAGAAACAACAATCTGTTCTTATATTAGCTAGATATAACTTGCTTCAGCTTTTGTAGGAAGAAATTTTAATTTCAATCAGATTACAGGACCGTAGAAGCGTAGGCAGTGGGGCCAGACCACGGTTCCCCTCAAAAGAAAAATTTATCAGTCATGGCTTGCATATGGGAGAGACTTATTCAGGATACAATTTTAGCTAATCTAGGCGTTAAAAATCCCAAAGTTTTTTTCTGACGCGCCAGTCCCAATCATGGCAGGGCCTCATATAGTCATCCTCATTCCCAGCGATTTTTGAGAAAAGACGGCAAAAAATCCCTGGGAACAAAGGAGTCGTATAATGATAAATTTTTAAGTCTCTTGATTTAGTCCCTAAAACCTGGGTGCCTGCTACAGCCCTGTAAGACAATGTTTCGTTAGCTAGGAGAAAGAGTGTCACTTCTCTGCGATAAGATATTTGTTGATCTTGTGCGGCTTGCCAGCACAACAAGCTCGCAACAAGTTTTTTGTATAACTAAATGAACATTTTAATTTTTTTAACAGTGACTGAACATGAGGTACAAAAAAAGGACTATTCGACTCACTTGATCCAAATAAAGCATTGTTCTTGCTTTGTTCGTGTCTTGCAAGACGTTCCACAAGCCGTAGATGACGTCACCATCAAGTTATACTTTGATAACATCAATGATAAGACTGCTTCGGTGGAAAAACAAAGACACAACAACTTAAAGTTTGAAATGATCCCGAAAGTTCTAGACAAGATTACACTCGAAATTTTGAAGTGAAATGGAAAAGTGGTGGAATGGATCCTACTTTTAGTGAACATAAAAAGTATCTTCAGCAAACTTGGAACAAGTGTGAAGTCTATTTTTGTTAAATCAGATTCATGAATATTCCGATAAGCGTTTACAAGACGGCGCCGTTAACCAAAGTCAACTTATAACCGAAGTTTTACATCACAACTCATTTTGTTTCAAGAGTGCAAGTCTTTTTATGGAAGAGAAAAATTATTAGATAATTTGAAATTCGCGCTTGGATCCAAAATAAAAATTGCTGAGCAAGACGTCTTCGTCCTTTATGGGCGTGTGGTTCAGGAAAAACGTCGGTAAGCGCCATGCTGGTGAAACACGCAAGAGTGTGGTTTAACGACCCAAACATGGGTGGTCATCTCACGCTTTCTAGGAACATCACAACAAAGTAATAACATTAGTGAATTGATTTCTAGTTTGTGTGACCATATAAGTGAACTGTACAATCTGGAAAAACCACGGTCTGATATTTTATATGATGTAAATATGATGATGCAACACTTCCATTATCTCGTGCAACAAATAAAATCTCCACGTCTTCTCATTGTGCTGGACTCGATTGGACCAACTATCTGCAGAAGACAATGCATATTCATTAACATGGCTACCAGAAAACCTTAATGAGAACGTTTCAATTGTAGTATCGACCCACTCTGATCGTGCAAATATTCTCAACATTCTCAAGACACGTTATACATTTCCTGATAATTTTTTACCATCGAGGCACTGAATGAAACGGACGTTTTCACCATATTGGATAACCTGTTTGCGGACCGCAAGAGAACGTTAACAGTAGAACAGCGAAATTATCTATTTGAGTGTTGTACGACATGCCCGAATCCTCTATACCTGAGACTTGTGTTCGATAAAGCTTCTAAATGGAAATCTTTTGACTCGATTACTTCAATTCCTTCCCAACAACGCTAAATTCAGCGATATTATCGCTATTTCAGGAGACTGAAGCGAAGTTTGGAGAAGTTGTAGTGTCCCATGCTTTAGGATACATCACTGCTTCGAAAAACGGTTTAACAGAGAATGAACTTGAAGACATTTTGTCATTAGATAATACAGCGTTAATTCTGTTTTCGTCGAACATTCTCCGCCAACCGAAGAGTTCATTCGCTTCCCATCTTTGTTTTGGAAGGTGATTCGCTATTATTTAGAAAGTCATCTCTTAGAAAAAAAATCCGCTGGGTGCACGGTACTTAACTGGTCTCATCGCCGACTCAGAGAAGCTGCGGTGGACAGATACTTATCCGACGAAACGAAGACGAAACAATTGTACAATATTCTGGCGGATTTTTTTCTAGGAAAATATTCAAATGCAAGTGGCAAGACTGTTTGTTTTAAACAAAGTCAGAAGGTTTTAAAAGATGTTGACCGATTAGTAAAAACACAACCGTTGACTTTTCAAAAATGTTTATACAACTTTAGAAAATTAAACGAGATGCCGTCAGCAATGATAAAGAGTGGACGACAAAGGGAGTTGTTTAAATACGTGTTTTTCAATTTCCAATGGATTGAATGCAAGATAAAAGCCTTGTCAGTCAAACATCTTGTAAAACGACATGATTTTTTACCTCGAATTGAATGACGACCGAGAAGTAAAGGTAGTACACGACGCGTTCTTACTAAGGTTAAATCATATTGAGAAAGAAAAAGATCAGATAGCAAGTCAGTTACTGGGTACTTTGATAGGATTTGAAGATAGAGGGATGGAGAATGTGAAGAAGTTACTTACTGCCTGCAGACGTCACATCCATGATCTTAACAAGGCTGCGCTGTTGCTGAGATCTGCATGTATGATCCCACCAGGAGGAACCCTGCGGACAACACTACACGGACATCAGGGAAATGTAGAAAAGGTCTTGTTTTTGGCCGATATAGACAATATTATTTGCTCGTGTAAGGGTAAAGAACGCTTCATTTACGTGTACTTTGGTCCATAAGTGCAGCTTGTAACCTAAACATTCTGAAATTTCCTTGTAATGGGTATGCAGATTTAATATGGAAGAAAGGGATGGGAATATCTCCTCATAATAGCTGATCAAATCAGTTACGTTGATATTCGTAGTCGATCTGTCACACAATCTGTGAAGAATCCAAACGCACCGATATCATGCTTAAAGAGAAACAAGATGGAGAGCTAGTAGCGTTGGCTCATACAAACGGTCACGTGCGTATGCTGGACGTCAAATTGCGCAAAGTAACTGCAGAATGCGAAGACTTAAAAGATATATGCTGTATGGAGTTCCTTTCAAATTCGACTGAAGTAGCAATTGCTTCAGAAAACTTTGGCTACTTTGGCTTTGCTAAATTATAACAACCCATCAAGTGCGACATTTCGAGGCTCCGCAAAACAAATCAAAAATGGCATCCATGTTGCTGTCAATGGCAAACGATAGTGTCTTGATCTCCACCTCAGATGATATAATAAATGTTTGGGATGTTATCAATTTGTCTTTCTCATACAGCCTTGAAGATCATCAAGATAAAATACTTTGCGTAGAAAAGGTAAACGAGGACGTGTTTGCTTCAGGTTCGAAGGATAACACCATTAAAATCTGGTCCGTTGGTCATCAAACTTTACTGAAAAACATGACAGGACATGAAAAACGCTGTAGGCTGTTTAAAATTTTGCTCAACATCTAAAAGATTAATCAGCGGCTCGAGAGATGACTACGTAAAAATTTGGAATCTGGAAACATCATTGTGTGAACATACCCTAATTGGTCACTGTTCTTGGATATCGTCTGTTGATGTATCATACAATGGAAGCATCGTTGCTTCTGGATCTTCTGACGGCAAGGTTAAATTATGGAATACTAAGCTTGGGAAGGAACAAATAAAACAGCCAAAGTTTGTTCACCATCAAAAACTTTGTAATGGGGCAGTGATTTCAAATAACGGTTATTACGCAGCAACTATAAGTGGAAAGGAAAAATTGATCGTGTGGAATGAGTCTAAAACAATTGCATTGCGTGAGATAGAAAGTGATCCTGCTTGTGTAGCTTTTGCGAACGAAAATTCGAAATTGGTCATTGGGACTGGAGAAGGATTTGTTAATGTATACGATATAACAGATGAAGCTTTCTATCTTTGCTTTTCGCATAAATCTCACTATAAATCCGTAGTTGGTGTGACTCTCCTCGATAAAACGAAAACTGTCGTCTCTGTAGGCGAAGATGGAAACGTAACGCTCTGCGATCTTCATTTTCAAGAAGAACTGCAAAGGCTTGAATGTCATAGTTCTAATATATCTTCTTTTTGTCTGTCTCAGGAAACTGGTCTATTAGCTACTGGTGGAGGCGACAATGTCGTTACAGTGTGTCGCATTAACAACGAAGAAATCGTCATAAAAATGAAATTAGAAGGTCATGAAAAAATGATTTCTTGTGTGACCACGTCTGTCTGTAATAACTACCTGTTATCAGGAGACGGAGCTGGTTTCATATTTGTTTGGAAGCTCTCAGATGGAGAAAATATTTTGAAAATTAGAAGCGCACACGATTCTGTCACGGAGATTATCTCTTTACAAGACAACAAATTTATATCTGCAAGCCTAGACATTCTCCGTCAGTTAAAAAGGTGGGATGTTTCGTCGGAAGAAGCGGTCACAGAGTACGAAGGTCATGCAAACGCAGTACTGTGTGTTAAATGCACGGAAGACAACAAGTACATGCTCTCCTCCTCACGTGATGGAACAATCAAACTTTGGGATATTGCAAGTGGAGATTTGTTAGACTCGATCGATTTCCACTCTCCGATTAAACACCTGGATATCTCCAGTTTATGTGAAGATTATTTTACAAACTTGTTGCAGTTACGAAAACAGGCAGTGTTGCTTTCATGCGCTTGTTGTTACCCGAGGAAGAACAATCGAGTCGAATGAACGGGACATTGATTTTAATGAACAAAAACAATTTGCTCGATAACACAGACAACTTAATACCAGTTCGAACCAAAAAATGTTGCTGCGCAATTATATAGATTGGATATTAAAAAAAGAAAATATCCGATACAGGAAACAATCACTTTGTAATCATTACATAATTTGGTAACAATATTTTACGATATTTTTTCAAGAGCAACGCTAGACACGACATAAACATTTGATACTCTTTCATAACATACAAGAAATTATCCTGCTAATAACTATACCCTTTAATCTTATAGATTATACGTTGTAAATACGAAATTGTTAATATAGACACAAAAATCCAAAGTGTTATTGCCAGATGTCCTTCGTTTTGCCGAGTAATTATTCCTATAAATTTTTCGCGCGAAATTTATTCGGTGGATAATATTTAGTTTTCAATTATGTTGTTACAAATTGTGCAAAAAATTGTATAAGAAAAGAAGCTTTGATAAATAATGAAATTATTTAGCAAGGTATATTTTTACACTTTGTACGTTCAACTACAGTCCTAAGGCGTGGTCGCCCAAAAACTCAGCGAGTATTTGCTGAACTAAAAACACATAAAGAAAATTCAAATATTCATACATCTATATTATAATGCCCGTATACGTCTGTCCGTCTGTCTGTCTGTCACGCAAAATGGTAGCTTAGCTGCGACGGGCGAACCCGTGGATTTCTCCACGGGCTAACGACTAGTATATATAAATAAGTGCACAAGTTTATTGCATAAACAAATTTTTTTTTACAGTTAAAAAAAAATTTCTTGCATTTTTTTGTCCCAATATTATCGATTGTATCACGAATACGAACGTTTCGTCGTAAGATAGTTGAGCTTTTCATGTCCAAACAACTTTGGTGAAATTGTCGAGGTTTGTGAATTTTCTGGAGTAGTTCACGCTCACAAGAACGGCGTAGATCAAATTGAAAATAATAAAAACAAAGCGGGAAGACAATTTTACTGACTTTATCGAGTATGTGGAACGTTTCTTGATGTTTTGCGTGCTTGTATCGTAAATAATCCATCGATAATTTGGATAAAAGGGTGTCAAATTGTTTAGACGTATCTTCGACTTCAGGAAGAAATTCCATTTGTATGTCTCCGTTTTCGACGGTGTCTTCATAATCTATCAAGTCGCTATTTGGGTCGTCCTAAAACAAATGTTACCAAAAATGGATATGACAGGCTACATAAAGTAAAAGCGATCAGTAATAATAAGCTTAACATACATGTCGCACACGATACCAATCCATTAAACGATACTTCAGATCGATAGATTGCGCGACTGAGTATTCGATCAACACCATTAAAACAAAATAAAACAAACTTGCGAGTAGATAACGAACAAATTTATTTCCTTCCCAGCTGGCACGTCACGCTTGAAAATACTAATTCGAACTTGCACGAAGGTGAGAACAGTAGTTATACCAATGCTTGTACGTGCAGGAACCGATCGGTAATCGATCCAAAACGATAACCAAGATAGAATCACGATTAGTACAACCGGTAAGTATAGTCGCACAAGATAGAATTTTGTTGGTCTTTGAAAAATTAATCTTGCAACGAGCTGATCATGTGTACCTTGGCAAAAAATAAATAATTTAAGATACCAGAAAAACCGACATGAAAAAGCTTTAACTTGCATGTGTAATTATTAGAGAAGTGTTCTACGACACCAACGGAGGTGGGAGGTGGATTGAAGTGAGGGGAGGGCTTGCAGGGTGGAGTAGGGTAGGGGGGCTATATCCCTATTTTTTTCTGAATAATACGTGAGAAAATGACTAATATATTCCATATAGAGTATTTATCTCCCTCCCCTTCCCCCACTTTCAAAATACTGTCGCTCCGCGCAAGGGTAGTTAATGTTTTACTTCCGACATATTCAAAACGGCGGGTAAAAGCCTTCATAAGATGAGAGTGGACTACTTCATACCTGATCCATTACCGTCGTAATGATACTCTTCCTTGTAAACGCGATAAGCTTTAAAAATGAATTCCTCCATATCTGGATCTTTCACAACTCGGAACGATTTGCTTTCGTCTTTGTCCATCCAGGATAGAGTCAGAAAATTGTTTGAAAAAGCATCTTTAAGAAAAAGAACACGCCTTTTAGTCAGTATTAAGTCAACTATTTAGTTACAAACAAACGCTGTGTTAAAACCTTACAGCTTTCTAAGCGAAGCTCGCATTCTTGTTGGTCGAATGGAAATGTAGTAAAGTCCATTTTGCAATAATTAACCAAAGAGCATCTAAAAATAGGACATTCGTTATCGTCTCTGAATAAAGAGGTTTTAAAAAGAATCCTTGCTTTGATGCACAACAAGCGCGTCTTGGAACACAAGGACACACTACAAATAAGACAGGAACAATAGAAAATGACTTCCGCAAACGCTCTGTTGCATTCTTTTTCACATACCTTTGCGACGTTACGACTGTACCGTTACCGTAGATTTGAATCAATTTGTTACTCTTCAAAACTTGTGTAGGCAAGGATGTTTTTTCCGTTAGAGCTCTTGTATCCGGTCGCCAAAATAGTTCGATCACGTCGCCACTCAGGGTGAGAGGCTCTCCATCATTATGTTAAGGCGGTGGTCTTCCCATGATTGTTGAATGATCAAGTCACTGCTGTAATGCTGAAAAATTTAGGGGTTGAAAAAATGTTTATCTGGGTTAAAAAGACTTTGTTCCCAGCCTCGTTTCCACGGCATATTAAAACTTTTTGACGTTTGGACGGCGCCCTGGGAACGAGGTTGTTTAAATACCTTATTACTAAAAAACTTTATCAAGAGGTTTTTCGTTAACCTTGTTGCCAGAGTATTTCGCCTTTTTGATTAATTCAATTAGCCGCAACGTATATAAACTTAAAACATGAAGATCGTTTTTCGTCTTATTACTTGTGAATTTACTGCTGGAAACTTGGTTTAAATAAACATTTAGATTTAAGTGAGTGTAGGGAATTGAATTATGTCTAATAACTAAGTACACCAAACTTTTTCGAGTTTTTTACATCGGGATGGAACCTAAAAATAATCCCAATGTAAAAAACCGCTAAAAGTCCTTGGGGCGAGGTCGGTGAAATTATGACTTTCTACAGGCAACAAATCAAACAAGATCCTCGCCTCCATATTATATCAGTGGTATATGATGAATTGGTTAGAGTGTTGGCTTCGTAAAACGGAGGTGGTGATTCGCTCTACAGCGCCGACATGTTCAGCACGTGACCGTTACGGGTCGATCCAAACAATGTGATGAAAATTGGGTGGGAAATGGCAGCATATCTAGGCGACGTATTCAGAACGTGTTTTAATGTGTAGGAGGAACCAAGAAAACAAAAACAAAAGATCTCTCTTATCATGTTTACTATTTACAACATGTTTTAAACTATTTACAGATAAAACAGACTACTACATGCGTGTTATCAAGATCCAACCCAGTATCTTTTACAGAACAGTAGCACGCAGCACGAGAGGCAACTGGTCCTGAGCACGAGGTTGGTATGTAATATATCTGAGTTAAAATTGAAGCGAGTAAATTATAATCCGTGTGTGGGGGGATACTTGATTGACCAGCGAAGTAGTTCTTTATCTTTTTAAATATATTGTCATGTGGAAGTGATTGAAGTATAGTAAACTGGCGTACTTTCATTGGTTGCTTTTCATTGACCTTGTTATCGCTGTTAATTGCGTTCTCCTCCGTTGGGTTTAATTGGGAGTTTGCTTTAGGCACTAATTTAAGGAATGGATACAATTGGAAGGAGCGTCGAACTAAACAAATTAGTTGTCAACCCAGAACAGTGAAATCAGTTAACAAATCTTATTGCTCATTCCTCATGAATAAAACATGTTTAGACTTAATAATATTAAGTAGAATATTTTTTAACAAAAGTAATAAAACAAATTAAAGATGGAATGTGAAAAAAATGTTACATGCTCGACACAGGATTGTCAGTTTCACAAACTCACTAGCACATACATCGCTTTGCCTCTCATCGTTGCTGGTGTCATCTCGAACGCCGTGTGTATTTTTATATGGAAGAACCTGATGCGATCTGCAAGAAAAAGAAATGTGACGTGTGGAGTCTACCTGATTACAATCGGAGTAACAGACATTGGAGTGCTGACGTCTTTCTTTTTTGTTGACTCGATCACCCATATCGTAAAAAACATTCATAGCTATAACTCTTATAATATTTTTTACTGCTACATCTTCTACCCTGCGTTTATGTTTTTTACGTTTTTAAGCTTTTGGTTAATCGCAGGTGTAGATACGTGTCGTTTGACCATGGTTTTGTTTCCTTTCAAAATGAGACAATCATCGTCGCGTGTAACTAACACAGCTATTGTCGCCATTATTATTTATTGCTTCGGTGTAAACGTACCGAACTTTTTATCCTTCAAACATATCATAGACGTTCAAGGAGTTGCCTGTATCCGCGAGACACATCTATACAAACGAGATTCCTTTTTTCAGTACCGGTTTTATTTCCAATGTATATTTCTCACCGTTTTTCCATGGTCAGTTATAGTACTTGTAAATAGCATTATGCTTGTGACAAAGTATACAGTGGCTGCATATGTACCCAAAATACGACGACAAGGAGAGGAGATGGGACGGTTATTATTCGTTATCTCAATTTGGTTTGTGTGTGTTATATTTTGGCAGTGCGTTGCACAATGCTTTTACTTACAAGGACGACCTGGGGACACAACATGGAGTTCAGTGAATTCGTCCTTCGCTTTTGCAAAGTTAGGAATGATATTAAATTCCTCAATGAAATTTTTTATTTACACAGTAGCCAGCCCTACGTTTAGAACCTCAGCATTAAGTTTGATACAAAATAAGAAATCAACATACAAAAACAAGCAGTTGAGTGTGGCGATGAAGAAGAATTTTATGAAAAAATATCGTCGAAGTAAAAGTTTGAACGCCGTTGTTCCGCTACCATCTTTAAAAATTACTTCCGCTGATGGAAGATCGCCAAATCTATCGTTACATCGAGAGTTTAAACAATACAGAGATCCTAATGCGATCAGAATTACATTTTGAAGGACTCTGAATTCGAAATGTTTTGAATAATTTCAAACAAATCCACTAAATATCATTTTTAAACTCACTCATGGTAATCAACAATGCTTCAAGTTGAAAGACCTGGGGAGAGCGGTTGATAGCAAACACCGAGAAACCTTTACATAGAGATACAACTGGTAAGTAAATAACACGAGACCAATCAGGAACACATCCGTAATGTTTAAAAATAGCTTCCCCAATTATGGCTACTTTAATTAAAAACAGCAATTTCATCAAGAATTTGTATAATCGATGTTCCAGTGGAAACTGCTGTACAATATATTCCTGTTGTTGATATTTTCTTTTGTAAATTTCCTCAAAAAAGAAAAAAGGTTAGCGAGTAATTATTTTATTTTTACCACATAAAAATTATTTCCGCTTGTGATTTTTCTATTACGTCATGAAATTATAGTTATAAGAGAACGATAATAGAAGCATAAAAATCTAATCGCCCACGATTACTGTCTGTACCACAACTTAAGTTCTTATCATCATTGTCACCATGACAAAGCTTTCACAAATAGATTTTAGACTATATTACGCCGAATCAAATCGATCAGGAATTCTTCAGTCAAGAAGATAAACTTTCGCCTATAGTAGGACCTTTTGAGGTAATTACGGAAGAACTCAATTACACGTTTTTTTAATAACAACCCCTTTTATTTCGATCTCAGTTGCTAAGGTCAAAATTTCGATTCCAGTCTCCTAGTTGCTAAGAAGTTACTAACCGTGACATTCCAGTTTGATAGGATTTCAGCTTACACTACTTTTACACTTTAATATTATTGTTTTTACTATACTATTATTCTTATTCTCTTAAAGAATTGTTGGTAGGTTGGATTATCCAGGTTAAAGCCTTGCTAAATGTTTCACATTTTTGGCATGGCAAGTTGCTCAGGTTTTGACCCATATTTTAACCTCAGCATTTAGAAACTTTAATGCTTCCAAAAAAAACCGTGTAATCTGGGCTTTAATTTTTTTTTGTCAACAACGACGCCGTACCGTCGGAATATCATAGACATAAAAGAGCCCTGGGGAAGAGGTTAGAAAATAATAATATTTGAAATATTTATGAAGTTCAAATTTTTTTCTTATTTTGATTGACCTTCGTTAAAATTAATTTGAAATTTTTAACTGATTTGTTTTAAATCATGAAATTAAATCGAGGCAAAATACGAAAGGGAGCAAAGGATAGCAAATAGGGGCAGGGATTACATATCGGAGCTAGAGAAAAGACAAAACGGGGCAAGGATACAGCAACTTGGTCGTAAATGTTTTTACAAATGCTCTTAATTTTTGTTGTTGTGGTTGTAGGAAACATTAATATTGCGCTAATGATAAAAGCACAATTAATTAACACCATTAAGAAACTTGATTGCTTCCTTCTCAACCAGGTTAGCCTCACTATCAAGTGCTTTCTGAGAACACCGAAAGAAAACAACTAGAATTCGACCTGTTATCATGTTTGCCAAAATATAATGCTGAATCATTCTTGTTTTTTTCTTAAAGAGCTCTAAACTTCGAGGTTTACCTCACAGAGCTCTGGAGACGAGAGTGATGGTGAATAAATCATGTCGATATTGAGTTTTCAAGAATGAAAATGATAAACTTACATTAAATAGTCTTTCCTTTGTAGTGGATTTCATTCCAAGAATATTTAGCCTTAACTTGACATGAACTGGTACATTAGCTGAAGAATACAATAAAAAAAGTTCAGTTTTACTACGCGCGCGGTAATTTGACAACCAGATTTTTGTTTTAATCCAAAACACAGTGTTGATTAGACATTCAGTTTATAGTTTAGATTATATCAGAAGTAAAGACACTGCAGGACTATAACCATCTGCAAAATAAAGCGAGACAAGGTACCAAATTTCGAAGTTCGACGCCACAAGTAATTCTGTAGGATATTTGTATACCAGGTTGACACCATTTGAGCAAGTAAAAGTTCACTTGTCAATGTTTACAGTGGGCTTACGGTCTTAGCGTGTTTACTTAGATTAGATCCAAACTCTTAAATTGTGCTAATTGTTGCTGACGTCAGCATGGCTATTTTACTCAAATTTCGAGGCCTCTGTGGGCCCTGGCGTGTGAACTTTTCGTACAGCAGTCGTGTTAGAACGTGCGACTTGAGCATTTTCAACCCTGCTCACCTAACCTATGCATCTGCAAAAGCAGCACTTCTGCAGCCTACCGACTGCGGAGAACTTGCGACCTGATGAATTTCGCTAGCTTCGTAAAATGGCCGGAAAAGTGTCGTTGTTTTTGCAGGAGGTTGTAGCTCGCACAAAATGCAGAGAAAAACTCATTACCTGTTAATTGTGGTAGAATTTTGTTGTCATAATCCTCTAATAATTTCTCCATAACTTCCTCTTTCAAAGTACAGCTAAAATTCAAAAAATAAACAAATAAAAATAAGAATAGAAGTAAAAAATAAAAAATAAATGGCGAATAGTATTAGCAAAAATTACCTTGTTGGTACAGATACGAATGCAAGAAAAATTAGAAACTTCATCGTGTGAGGAGTTTAAAGCTCCGCGAAAAATGTTGACAAAGTTTTTATGAAAATTTCGACAAACTTGTCAGGTGATATGTTTTATTAATTAATACGAAGTACAATTCAGTAAACTAACTGTTTTAAATTTAGTATTCATAAATATAAATATATCTTTCAATAATTTGCTGTCTCTCATATATCAGGTCATTTTTATTCTATACAGTTTTTTTAAAAGAGCATAATTTATAGGGACGTTAAGCCTAAGATTTTGCCAAAAAATAAGTTGTTAAGAAAAATGTTAAGAACGTAGCCTGAATTCCTTCATAGAATATAAGAGCAGAATAATACGATTTTATAAAATGCAAGCCTAGAATAGAAAGAATAATAAGACAACTTCCAATCCTGAAAAAAATAACCAGCCTGAAAATTTCCCTATTTTTCGGAAGAACACAAAAAAGAACATTTTAGGCTGAAAAAATAAAGCGAACCGAAGACGACTTATTCTTTACAAGAATTTGCACGCACTTATATCAATATCTGTGTGCTCTAATTGAATGGTGGATTTACGTACGGCATTCCCCGCGAAGCGGATCGCCTTTGGCGGAATTTTGAAGGAAAGAACAGTACCCGCTCCGCTTCACGCGTAATAATCCGCCCAGTGCAGAAAGGCTTTGCTCGAAATGTCGATTATCTTAGAATCGTGAACCTGAAACCAAAAAGTACATTTCGTTTCAAATAAGTGTCATACGCATTGTGTTTATTAGGAGTTTCTCACAGATGTGAAAAATAACGAAATAATTTCACACCACAACAATACTAAAACCGATTAAATACACCTAGTGCCCACTCCTTTTTGTTGTGAGTACATAACACAATATACCAACGCGACATAAAAATAAATTTGTAGAAATTATTATCACACGCTTTTTTCCATAAGCAACATGAGATTCAAATTCTTCAAAAAACGGAGCAGCTTATAAACAATACCCAGCCTGAAATCAGTTACTTGAACTACAAAATGACAAACACGGATGATAAAAACTTTCCTTGTTCTAAAAGTCATACGATATCTCATGAGACGACAAAAGTGATCGAAACAGAAGTTTGATTTTAATTAGCGCACCTAACCTAACTGAGTCAGCTAACACATACATTTGAGATTTCCAAGTCCCAACACGCAACAAGTAAGCAACAGTTGAGCCTGTAAAATATAGAAAATTATGCAACATTGAACCTCAGCAAAAATTTGAAAAAGCGTCTATATTATTGGAAAAATTTCATTACTCTAGTCTACGTTTTTTACTTTGTAATTTTCCCAAAAATCTTAGAGACATCCACATTATTCCCAATGCTTTACAGCAAGTGCCTTGCCAATTTTCAAATTATAAAATACACCTTTCCCGAATTTCATAAATTATAATAATTATGACGTCATCCAAAATTTTATAATGGTTCTGTGCTCTTCAAATAAGGATATTCAGATAAAATATTAAATTATCATGACAAAAATGAAGTTTTTAGAACAATATAATATTCTGGTTGGATTTTATTTAGATTTAAAGGAAATAATTATTTTGAAAACGAGGTTATTCTTAGGAAGCTCGGCTATATGAAGGGTTTGACCGTAACTTTCAGCTCGGAATTGAGGCACTTAACGAACAGAAATATTTACGAAATTAGGTAATTTGTTATACCTTTTGCTAAGGAACTTAGGGATAAAAATCATTTTTAGTATCGACCTCTTTAATTGAGTTTGGCATAATTAGGAAATTCGGGAAAGGTCTATTTCTTCAGTATTTTGTGAGTTAGGATCATAAAGAAAAAGTTGCATACAAAAAAAAGTCTTGTTTCAAATTGCTTGTAATTTTTAACTGTCAGTTATATTCACCTTTTAATATTATTTTATATATAAATATTACTAAAAATTTTGCCACGCAAAAAATCTCGAAATTTTCGGATTTTAATGTCATTGACGAAGAAAAATGGTATGAAGAATACACTTTTACAAATGATTGCTTATAAAAGAATTCCCCATAAACCGCCGCGAGTGAGAAAAACGCTGTAAAGATTAACAAAAACTCAAACACAACCCTGTTCAAAGTATAGAAAATAAAACATTCAAACGTAAAAATTAAGACCACAATTTTTGCGAATGAAGGAATGTTACGCCTTTCTCGCAAGAATAAACATAAATAAAGGCGTAAATAATACATTTTCGCGAAAAGAACCGAACTTCGCAAAGGCGAAAGTTTGTGTAAGCTAAGCATGCACTAAAAAGCGACAGTATTCATAGACAATTTTTTAGCGATGATTATTTGCGACAGCGCAAACTTCCTTTAGTAGACACTAAGCTTTAAAGTAAATAAAAGCGAAAGTCCATTTCGATCGCACGACGTGCTTAGCGCTTTGCGGTCGTGCTTCCAAGTGGCACAATGTCCACTGGAAACAGAAATGCGCACAAATTCAAAATGGCGGCGGTTCAAGCAGTTTCATTGGTCGAAATCATGAACTTAATTCATTATACATTGCAGTGCTCGTGTGTGCAAAAGCGCTCTTAAATATTGCGCAATATTAAGCTTTAATGCGGGTGCCTCTAACAGACGTGCTAAAAGATTGAAGTGGACTTTCAGCTTAAAATTCAAATTTCACAGTGTAAAAAGTATTTATAGAAAAAATTAAAAACAAAATTTTTTGTATAAGTTACCATTTTAAGTCAGGTTTTAAGAACCTACCCATTTAAGAAGCTGCTCCGTCATTCCTTTAATTTAATTCGTCCTGTAATTACTGCGAATTTCCTTAATTTATTTCCTCTTAATTTTAATGCTACACTTTTTTCACTAATTATAGTGCAAATCAGATACTTTAGGGGACATGATTTCGTTTTAGTGATCTATGATAACAGATAAAATAGAATCAAAGTTTATTAAATAAAATGGCACTGTACCAGAAGTATACAATGAAAAACGAAAATCGATGAAAGAAAAGAGTGATAAGAAAATATAAAATAAAAAAAATAAAATTTAAATTTATTTTTATTTTTTTCCTCTATTTTTACGCGTCAAATTTTCCTCTTATTTTTAATGTTAAATTAAATTTTCGAAACAAGATAATTTATTTCCCCTAATTATTAGTGCGACCCTCCGAAAATAATTATTTTTTCGGTCGCACTAAATTAGAGGAATGACGGTAGTAAGAAAGTGGGTGGATTTTAACTAAGTTTTGTGTTCTTATGAAATAAACGTGTTCAATTTCAAGATTCTCTTATAAATATCGTTCTCACGCTGTAAATGCACAAAATAAATCCAGTGAAATAACAAATTCTTGGGTAAACCACCATATACCGTATATTAACCAACTTTACTGTGCGTATGACATACCGTGTAACCCCCGACAGACCAAAGCAAAATCCCTGACCATATCTTTTATTCGCCTCTTATTTTTTTTCTCGCGTAAAATTGCTTTTTGAAAATGTTCCTTTTGTAATTTCGTTGGATTTAGAGTCGGGAAGTCGTCTTTGTTGAGCAGTTCGTTGAGCCACACAGCCAGTAAAGTAATAAAATTCTTATTCAACGACAACAATATATCTGCGAAATGATCCGTCGTATGCCTGGGAGAAACACCCCCGATGCACAAAAGAGACTGAATAACAATGTCTCGCCCAACTGCCTCGATAACTATTTTCCCGCCATCATAAGAACTGGAAAAATTGATGTACGTCATAATAAAATTGCAAGTACTTTTAATAGTCGGCGTCTCCTGAAAAGTTAACAAAATTAAAGCACTTTTAATAATAGCCAACTGTTTCTCGTCGTCATGATAAATAAATTCAGGCACTGATTTGATTGTTCTCGTGGCGAGCTCCATGAAACTCTGCATGCAATCTGGATGACTTTTACCCTCACCGCTCTCCACCATGCTGACGCACGAAGACGATAAAAGCGAAAATAAGTTCCTAACTCTCTCCGTATAATCCTTCTCCGCACCAAACATCCCGATCAGTACTGAAGCGGCATCTAATACACAACCAAAAGGTTGAGTCACGAAGAAGTCTGCTATCACTTCCAACGTCACAGAAACATGGGCACCTAATTTTTCCCGCGTAACTTCCAAAGCTTTCGTTATACAACTAGTCGCAGCGTCTGCTACTTCTTCGAAACCACACCACGCCTTTAAGAAACGAAAGAGTGGAATTAATTGGCCATACAGAGCTGCGACTGGGTGCACGGTTTGTTCTTCAAACGGATCCAGTGCTCGAAACAAACCATAAAAACAATTCAGATAATGCACAATTTTCTTCTTAGATTTAAGAGTAACGCTATTTTGCAGTAAGACATGTTTGAACCATTGAAATAGTGGAGCTATAAGAACATTCAAGTTTTCCTCTATTTTGTATGGATGAAGAGCTGATATTACGTAACCTCCGATCTCAAATAGTCGTACCACAACTTTTAGTGGGGTACTTTGATTATGAAGTTCTTTATGACAAGTTTGCAGAACTTCCATAATGGCCCCTTCATTGAACAGCAAGGCACATTCATGACACAGATCTTTCAGTGAGATGCTACATGAGACAGAGGTGTCAGAATTTCCAATTCCTTCTAACAAAAACGGTAAAACATGCACAATCTGATTTGGATGGCTGTTCAACCATTCTGATAAGCCTCCTAAGAAAAGCACTAAAGAATCTAAAATTTTAGGATGCTTTGGGATTTTTTGAAGGAGTGGCAGGATGGTGGGTAGGTACACAGATTCTTCACTGTCTATTGATTCTGTGGCACCACGGAGAAGATGGAAAACAGCTTCATACTGTTGCCACTGAGATGAAGAGTCTAAAAATAAAATCAGAACACACTAAACCAATGTAATTTTTTCAAACTGGTCATCAACCTTCCAAACATGAAATATTAAAAGAAAAAAAGTTTCTTCCAAGATGCAAAGTGTGAAGTCACTTTTTCCATTTATTCATTTATCCCCCTCATGTAGTATTAAAGCTCATCCTCCCAGTTGCACACCAATTTTTTACATTGCTCACAACAATAAATTTATACTGTGTTCACACTTGAGCACTTATGCAGATTTAAACAAAGTTATTGGATTCAAACGAAAACGTAATGTAGTTTGAAAACGGTAATGCTTTAATCGTTCTCAACACTTGTATTTACCAAAATGTTCTAATTTTTAAATTGTGAACTTCGAAGTTTTTTTAGATTTATGCATATTGTTAGTTTATAGATTAAAAAATATATACGGATTCAAGTAATTATTACGGATTTAAACAAATTCGGAAAACCTTTTTCATTTTCATCGTTTTCATGCTGAATCTGTATCAATTTGCAATATTTAGTGTAAACAAAATACACATAATTTTCTTTTTTTAGTAACTCGACTCATGAATCTAGATAAATTTGGTCAAGTGTAAATGTAGTATTGATATGGAATCATAGAAAAAGCCTGTGAAGGGTAAACAAAATGACAAACTGAAAAATTACTAATAAAAAGCACACAGAAATTATTTTTTAAAATTTACAGTCCCAAGTAAGGATCCCAGCCCTAGTCCCCAGTAAGGGAAAATTTGAAATTATTCATTCCACAGTATTTTATTTATTTATTTATTTGACGAATGTTTCACTAGGATGGCCATTTCAGACATATTATAGTCTGTTATCAATATGGGTCCTTGAAATAAATAGGATAAAAAATATTATTAACAATAAAAAAAGAAAAGTGTAAATGTACAATAAAAACAGTGAGTATAAAATATATAAACAGCAGAAAACACACAGACAAAAAGGCTAAAAATCAAAATACCACACTAGAAAGAATTGTAAGAATTTGGTGTCACACAATGAGATTACAAATATGATTTAAGTTTAACAGTCTCACAACATTAATATTTTTGATGCAACACATGTATCAAGCAAACAATTAAAAAATATATATTAAACAATGTAACAAACCTGATAACAAGAAGATAATCTTCTGTGAGAAATACATCAAACATTTCTCTTTTAAAAGCATGCATACATACAGCATTGTATCTTGAATATCAATTCGATAACAACGGAGCATCTCTTTTTCATCTGATGTGAACTTGCTGTAAATGTCTTCACCAGGGTATTGACATTTCACAAAAAATACATCTAACAGCATCAGATATGCATCACAAAATTGCTCATGATATTTTGAAATTTCATCCAGTGAAAAATGTCATCATATAGTGTATACCAAAAGTTAAATGTTAACTCACTGCACGTTTCGTCAACGGGGTAATTACCTTTCATTGAAGTAAACTTAAGAATGCCTTTAACCAGGTTAAACATTGCCAACTGTTTTTCACTGTCTGTAGTTTTCAAAAACAAACGGCAGTGCGTTTCACCAAGACTGCTATATAATAAACAAAGATTGTTAATCAAGCCATGATTTTCATTGGAAATCGTCTCGTTTACCAACACTTCTAAAGAAAGCACTTGCTGCAATACTTTAAAAATGGTTTCATCCAGAGAATAACTAGTCGGTGACGAGATCAACTCATGCAACACTTCACATACTCTGTCAGAAATTTCTTCCACAGGAATGTTTGAAAACAATACTGGCATCAAATCAGATGCATTAACAATTGAAATACCAAATTCAACCCAACTTAACAAACATGACAGTGTATCATTTTGGTATTGCCTATCGCTTTGATTAGGGCTAGGCTGCTCTAACACATTTTTACATAAGGAAAGAATCAGAGAAATAAATTCATTCATAAGTTTCCGAGCATTAATTTTCTGGTTTGAATTTAAATTTAGCATCTTAAATTCGGTGGGCAAAGCATTCAGTAATTCCAAAACAACAAATTTCGCGTCAAGTCCAACAGATTTAAAATAATTTTCAATGCTTTGAACGCATTGAAGGAGTGTAAAGCCTTCATCCGCCACTTGCATTATAAAGGCTGAATATGAAGAACAAAGTTTTGAAAGGACAATCTTGGAACCATTGCAGAACATTGCTAACAATTCTTGAAATTTTGTCTTTAACTTTGATAGCTCCTCATGATTTATGTCGTTTAAGTTGTGGGAAATTTTAAAATGTAGAATAATAGCACCATAGTATTGCACTTCCACAGATTTTTGGCTGTCTAAAAGTAGCCATAACACTTGCCATCCTTCGGGAGATTTCTGCAATTGTAATAGCCACTGGTGGGAAGCATTACGTTCATCAGAGTTTTCAGAATGATAAAACGTTTGTATTGCACGTTCGAGAGTCTCCTGTACTTGACTCATTGTTTAGTCATATCTGAAAAAAAAAATACTTTGTGCATTAGAAACAAAATGTTAAAACAAGTAATTAATTATAATCATGATTAAAAGGCTTTGTATTTTTAGCTGTGTGTGTAGATCTAAGTTGGAAGTCTCTATTTTGGCAAGATCATCCATTAAAAAGGAAGGGGTATGAACCTAATGAACAAAATCCTGTTAATAAAGTCAGAAATAAATTTTTGAAGTTCCTTATTAAAACATGAACCAGCAAAAACCCAGTAGGGTCAAAAAAAACCTACGAGGAATGCAGCAGAACAAACCAGAAAGAACAAACCAGCAGAACTGGCCAGGAATGTAGAAGAACCGAACATGAACCCAACAGAGCCAAGCATGAACCCACCAAAACTGCTCTTCAGTTTCTGTTCAGTCTGAGGTATTCTTATTTTTTTCACTTGTTCAGCTTTACATTCTTCCGATTTTGTTCCTAATTCATTTTACAGTAGTATACACATTTTACATATGCTTACCGCAATGCTTCAAATAAACGCCCGGGCGTTTATTAAATTTTTTGACATTTTTGGGGGGCGTCTATTCGAGGGGGCATTTAAAGAGGGGGCGTTTATTACATTTTTACACTTTGTCTCTTTTGCAGTTTTTAGGATACCTATAATATACACTTTACAATATATCTAAATTTCCAACCTTAAACCTAAGATTTAGGATAAAAGGAGTTGATAGAAATTTCCTTATTTTACTGATGTATCAAATATGAGAGATTGTGTTTAGTTGTATTATGAAATTTCTATATTATAATAGCACCATTAAAATTGCCTTTTAATTAAAAGAGCAAAACAATAACAGTTATTGATTTTTTCATATACTTTACTATCACCTCGAATAAATGCCCCCTTATGAGGGAGGGGCGTCTATTCGAAGGGGGCGTTTCTTTAAAAAATGACTGAAAACGGGGGGGGGCGTCTATTCGAGGGGGCGTCTATTCGAGGGGGCGTTTAATAGAAGGGGGGACGTTTATTCGAAGCATTACGGTATACAAGTTTCTCAAAATCACAACAACTGATTTCTGCCTTGAAAGACGTATTTTTGTGGTTATTTTTTATCTTCATTGAAAAAAAAGAAGATCAGTAAAATTTCAGCCTTGCCATTGCTCTTATTTTTTGGAGCCCTCATTGTTCTTATAAAATTGGTCTAAAATAAAAATTGTAATGTCAGACGAAAAAATACAGAACAAAGAAAAATACAGAAAAAACCATTAATAGCAGCAAATTGTTGTCCCAGGCAAGTTGAGTATGGATGTCAACTCTAAATGGCCAATAAGGTGCCATTGTAATATTTTGTTGAAGCTGGCGACACAAATATGTGGTGTTATAGACATTTGAGTCCTGAAAAAAGGTCGGTTGGCGAACAAAATTTAAAAAATCACAAAATTGTGTTTTATTTAGGCCAAAATGTCTTAAAATTTAGGCCAAAATGTCTTAAAAATTATCATTTAGATGAATGTCTTCCAAAATATTTATGGACGTAAGTTAATAAAACACCTTATTTATGGTCCATATAGTACCGCTTAAATGTAACTTTACATGTGCACGATATTTATCATCACCTTCACACGAACCTTCGGTAGCGTCAGAACTTTCGTTGTTATTGTAAACCTATTGTTAAATACATGAGCTATTTTTGCATGTTGAAAACAATAGAGTTCATGTCTCACATGCGAACTTTAATTAGCTCATGTAAACTTTGCGTAACTCATTGTTGTAATTTATTGATATAGCCGTCAAGGGATCAACGGAAGAAAAAATATAAAATTTAACAAAGCTTTAAGTTTTTAATTGTTTCTACTCTTGAACGGCAACGTATTATCTTTTGTTTTTACATGTGATTTATTATGATACTTTGATAAAATCTCGTGTTTTGCGCGCAATTTATTGTTTTATACAAACCTAAATGTTGTATTTTATTAGGGACCGTCTCCACCATCGTTTTACATTTTATACGAATTGAAACGATCATTTCTACGATGCTGTTTCCATCATTTTTAAACGATCTACGGCGATCTTTTTGCTTTCTATGATGCTGTTTTCATGATTTTTAAACGATCTACGGCGATGTTTTCGCAGCATGCACAAAAATCAAGGCACATGAGTATCGAAACAGTGTTCTCAAAATAGAAATAAAAAACAGGTAGCAATGCGCAAGTTACAAAGCTATTATAAAAGGTTTTAGTATAATCGCTTTGATTTTACATTCTTTGCATAAACATGATTTTACATTAAACACAAAATCTTTAACGCTTTACGCGTGTTCATTCATTTTTTATAAAATATATATCTTTTAATATCTTTTGTGATCGTTAACACTTTTAAACAATAGCATGCATGTTACATGTAAGAACAAAAGGATTCATCAAATCTTATTGTTATGACTCGCGCACAACGATAACAATAAAAAACAATTAAGTTCATGTGTAAACAAAAGATATGTGTACAATACCGCCTGCATTTAACTTTACATGTACGCGAGATTTACGACCTCATGTAACGATCTCATGTCTACATAAAGAACCTTCACATATCTTTTGTTTACACACGAACTTAATTGCTTTCTATTGTTAACGTTGTGCGTGAGTCATAACAATAAGATTTGATGAATCCTTTTGTTGTCACATGTAACATGCATGTTATTGTTTAAAAGTGTTAAAGATCGCGAAGGCTATTGAAATATATTATTTTAGAAAAATGAACGAACTTAACACGTTAAAATTAAATCATTAAAGGGAAGTTTGGTCAAAAATTATATTTTCATAATCAATAGTCATAAAAGAAAAAAACGGATACCATAATTCTTTTCAAGTTGAAACCCTCTTTTTCTGAAATAACCTTTGTTAAACACGCATAAAAACACCTCCGTATATTGACCCCTTTACATTTTTACGAAGGCTGGGTCGAGTTTGAATTATGACGTTTTATAGTTCAAAAAGCGAAGTTCTGTGTTGGGGATTAGGTGTAATCACATGAAGAAGTATTTTGTCTATACATTTTTATTATTTTAATATGTCAAACTGTGCTGCCATTGTCTGTAAAAATCGAAAAGTAGCGATAATTAAAAGACAGAAAAAGATAAGGGGAGCGAGAAAAATAAGGAGGTAGAGAACGAAAAGCTGACGACAAAAGACAAAGATAACAACGAAGAAAGAAAAAATCGGGCAGTCTCTTATCAGATTCCCAGTGCGAAAAAAATAAAGAGCTTCGAAAAAAATACATAATAAAAAAAGAAGTGGTACCTTTGCCGAAAGACTCTGGATTTTATATTTGTTCTCGTCATTTTGAACCAGAATGCTTCGAAAGTTTTGTTAGCTATGTTTTGTTAGTTATGTTTGTTAGCTATGTTTCACCAAACAGCCAAACCTTTGTTTTTCTCGTATTTAGAAAAATCCAACACAATTTCATTTATTATAGCCATTTCCAAAACAAAACCATGACAAAAAAATTATTATATTTCCTTCCCATGTTCGCATTTCTTTCCCCAGTGCTGAATGTTTTTTTTTCACATCTAAAATTCTTCATAACATGTGCTTTCGTAAGACGGGGTATAAATTTTGGTCTTGTCTTCTACCGAGTGCATTGCATCGCCCCTTAAATTATTGAGGGCAGACAGTGCAGTGGTTAGTACTGTTTACAAAGAAAAACCATCCCAAAAATTTCGGCTTCAGTTATACATTATTTTCTAAAAAGAAAAACCTTTAAAATAACCCCCGTCTCAAGTTTTGATTTCTGAGCACACTTTCTTATTCGATTGTAAAGCTGAATAGAATTAAAACAACCACCGTTGTGTTTTTTTGTGATGTTGCTTTGGCAGTAGCAAATAATACCGAATAAAATATATGGCGAAGGGAGAGATGAATGATTTGGAGAAAACTCATGTTAGGCAAAATATTTTGAGAGAAGTTTTGCATCAGTTGTCGTGCTCGTATGCATATTTTTTTATCAACGCGAAGACTAATATTTAAAGGGAATATGTAGAGTTTTGTTATGGTTTTTAAACACGAAAAAGAAAATTATGCTTGGCTAATTTTTTGTTTATTTTACCTTCGAAATGATTGTCAGGAAATTTCATTTGTATCCCTGCAACACAAGCCTTTCACTGTACAACTCCATCGCTCTACAGTGACCACCGCATTGGCACCAGGTATTGTTGCCGATCCTAGAAACTTCTTCTTCTTCCTCATCACTCTCGGAACTACACGTTCGTAATTTATTCAGTTCTTCCAAAGAAAGTTTCTGGTTTGAAATTTAAGGGACTAAGAGTAGATAAATCAGGTATTTCATCATTTTAGAGCTTGAATCGCTGCGAATTGAATCGATTGCTTACAAATTGACACTGTATTTTCAAAGAAGTAATTTGTTATAGATTTGAAAAGAAATATAGCTAGAAAAAAGTAGATTCTTTTAGCAAACTGTGTAGCCTGTGTTGTGACTCTTTCACGTGATTCAATGTTTTGAACTATGAAACGTCATACTTGAGTTAGAACCCAGCTTTTTTTTCTGACGCGCTTTTTCAAAAACGGAGATTTTTAAGAAGTTTGTGTCAACATTAGAGACATTTCCAAAACTCTGAGTTTAATGAAGTAAAGTTTTTCTGTTTTTATAAGTATAAACACATGGAATTATAAAATAAAATAAAAAAAATTTTTTAGACCGAACTTCCCCTTTAAATTGATTTTGTGTTTTTGAAATCCAATGGTCTTAATATTTAAAAAAAAATTAATGCTGCAACTTTTTAAAACTTTTAGTAATATTTCTTTATCATCGAACATATTTTATTTTTTAACATGCAAAAGAAAAGTTCTTCTTATAAAAAGCATTGTTTAACAATGCAAACGGAAAAACCCTATATACGTTCAGGACTTTTCCCTTCATGATAAGATTTCAAAAACAAATTAAATTTTGTTCTTAAACTTATAAAACGTGATCTAAAAAAGTAGTTCTATCGTCGTTTTTCGTTCTTAAATTTTTAAAATGCGATCTTACGAAGCATTTCCATCGCCGCTTTTCGTCCTTAACTTTTTAAAATGCGATCTAAATAAGCTTTTCTATCGCCGTTTTTCGTTCTTAAATTTTTAAAATGAGATCTAAAAAAGCATTTCTATCGCCGCTTCTCGTTCTTAAACTTTTAAAACACGTTCCAACGAAGCTTTTCTATTGCCGTTTTCGTTCTTAAATTTTTAAAACGCGCTCTAACGAAGCTTTTCTATCATCGTTCTTCGGTTTCTTAAATTTTTAAAACGCGATCTAAAAAAGTAGTTCTATCGCTGTTCTTCGTTTTTAAATTTTTGAAATGCGATCTAACGAAGCATTTCTATCGTTGTTTTTCGTTCTTAAATTTTTAAAACGCGATCTAACGAAGCTTTTCTATCGCCGTTCTTCGTTCTTAAATTTTTAAAAAGCGATCTAAAAAAGTAGTTCTATCGTCGTTCTTTGTCCTTAAACTTTTAAAATGCGATCTAAAAGAGCTTTTCTATCGCCGTTCTTCGTTCTTAAATTTTTAAAATGCGATCTAACGAAGCTTTCTATCGCCATTCTTCGTTCTTAAATTTTTAAAGATCTAAAAAAAGCATTTCTATCGCGTTTTAAAAATTTATAAACTAATGGTTTAACATTGCCGTTCGTGAGTAAAAACAATAGATACTTTAAATTCTTGGTTAAATTTTCTTTTCTTTCGTTGATCTCTTGACAACTATAGCAATTAAATACAACAATGGGACACACTCAGTTCACATGAGCTAATTAAATTTCGCGAACAAGACATGAACTCTATTGTTTTCAACATGCAAAAATAGCTCATGTATTTAACAATAGGTTAAACAATAACAACGAAAGTTCTGACGCTACCGAAAGCTCATGCTAAGGTGATAACTATCACCGTACATGTAAAGTTACATTAGGGCGTACTGTAGGTTCCTTATGTAGACATGAGGATCATTACACGACGTCGTAAAACTCGTGTACATGTAAAGTTACATTTAAGCGGTACTGTAGGTTAAGTAAAATATCTGAAATAAAAATAAACTTAATTTTATTGCTGTCCGAAATTGTCCAAAGGGTTATTTTGGGGTGTCCAAAATTTCTGCTAATAAAAAGAAGGAGAATTTATCTGAGATTAATATTATTTTTACAGAATATAAAAATCTTATTTTGTTCTTGAGATATCCTGTTTTAACTGAGAGGGTATATCGAATTTTTTTCATAACATTTTTTTGCCCGCTAAACAGGCTGCATGGTGAAGGGTTGTAGACTTGGTGTACTAACATAATGTATATATAATTGATGACACTGATTTTTTAGATTCACAGGAAAGTATTCTTCAGAATGGAAGTGCTTCGAAACCCATCCTTCCCTTCCTTTCTTCTTTGTGGAAAAGTTTGCAAAGTGTCACAGCAAGTTTATTGTTGCTGACCTAAGGGAAATATTGAAAATTATCCACCCATCCCCGTTAGCCAGTTAGGGAAATCCTCTTTAATTAGCTGTATAGCTTAATTTGGAGATCTCCTAAATAAGCTGTACATACAGCTTAATTAGGTGACATACATCTAATTAAAAACATTTCTATCGCTGCCTTTTTTTTTTAAACTTTTTAAAATGCGATTTAAAAAAACATTTCTATCGCCGCTTTTCGATTATAAACTTTTTAAAAATGCGATCTAAAAGAGCATTTCTATCGCCGATATTCGATTTTAAACTTTTAAAATGCGATCTAAAAAAACATTTCTATCGCCGCTTTTCGTTTATAAACTTTTAAAATGCGATCTAAAAAAACATTTCTATCGCCGCAGACAAATTTAACTTTTTCGTGGAGATAACTTTTATATTTAATTACTGCAATTAAAAATTTCAAAAGAGTTCGCGCAAAATAGATTGCTAAAATTGATCTTGCAACCTATTGTGATTAAACAATCGATCGCGTGGGATCATTGTTTATCAGCGAGGCAATTATTTTCTTAAAAAAACAAAAGTTATCGCAATGTTATTGTTCTGTGTAACTATTCATGTGAGTTTCGCGTCCGCGGTAGATTACATTCAGACTGTACTGTAGATACTAAAATTCAGTCAAATGTGTGTTTTCGACGATCAAGGTTTTGTACATCTTAACTAAGCTGTAAAACGCCTAATTAGACTGTATCATACATCCTAATTAAGCTGACATCCAAATTAAGCTGTACAGCTTAATTAAGAGGATTTCCCTGACTGTTAGCATTAAGTGTCCACACTATGTCAGTCCGGGATAACCGCAAATTAGGCTATGATAGTCTAATTAGTCTACGATAGCCCATTTGGGTGATTTATCTCTCCTAATTAGGCTATCAAAATGGTTTTTGCTGCCTATCGCTGTTCTGTTGCATAGTCGCAACGATTTTATTAGCTAAAAACATTCTATAGAACCTCCTTTTGATGGTCCAAATATATTTTCTTTATTATTTGCGCTGTCAGAAGATATAGCGTTTAGTTTGTTTTGATTAAGAACACATGCGCTGTGTTACGGCTCCTTTGTTTTATGGAAAAGGGCAAAATTTCCCGCGCGCATAATTTCAACATGGTGGCACATAGCCTAAATAGACTATTTCTCGTCTAATTAGCCGATCCAAAGACTTTTGACGTATAATTTTCAGTTCCGCTAAGCAAACTATAAAAAATTTTGCTCAAAGGAAGATGATCTAACGAGCAACCAAACTTCAAAAAAAGATGGCGCGACCAGACGTGGTTGTCGAGATAATCGTAAAAGAAGAAAATAAATGATCTCCTAACTAGTCTATGGAAAATATCTCCTAACTAAGCTATTAACGAGGGTGCCGACTCACCGAAAGCGCTGTATATGTGAGGACGGCCGCGGGCGTTTTTTCGGGGTTTTTTCAAGATGTTCGTCTGTAACCGCCCGGAAAAGCCTGGGCCCGTCTGAAACCACCCGAAATGCAATGCGCGCGAGCTTATTGTTCTCATTTAAACTTTTTCGAGAAGAAGGAAGGTGCTATTTTGTCGTTGTACTCTCAGTTTATTATTTGTGGGATTTTATTACAGCTATTTATGGAATAAATGATATAAAAAACAGTTTTTTCCAGAACTCTTCCACTACCACTGTTCGACATTAAAAGAATAAATTATATATACATGGTAATAAATGTTTAAAAATTTTTTTTAAAACGCCGGAAGTCGTCCGACATGGTTTTTGCGGCGTTATCGGCGAGTCAGCAGCACCCTCGTAGATATTATTATCCTCTAATTTGGCGTGATAGTCTAATTTGCGGTTGTCCC
>JASGCC010002526.1:0-28018 GCA_030067915.1 Hydractinia echinata
AACTTGTAATCGCCATCTGCAGGTGGGTGAAAGTAACCTCGCACACGCTGACCATAATGGTCTCCAACGTTCATAGGTGTATCAAAATCTTGTATGATGGAAGTTTTATCTGGTTTTGTTGGGTATTTGTTGTTGTGGTAAAGACTTCGTATGTCACCGCTAATGATGTTTTCAATGCCGGTGTACACTTCACGAATTAATCCTGGTGGATTATCAACTAAAAAGAAGAAAAAAAAATTAAAAAAAGTAATTGAAATATCTTCACGATACGACAGAAAGTCGAACAAATTACCCAGCTTTCCAAGAGACACCCTAACGTTAGAAGTACCTACTTTTATAAAGGCTTACCATAATAACATTGATTTCGCGGTCGGATAATTTCGTGGTCGCAAAAAATTACATGTCGCTGGTAACAACTTTGGCGAATGATTGTTTGAAAAAGATTTTGCGGTATTTTTTTTTCACAGGTATTAAATTTCGCCAAAATAATTACCCGGGTACCATTGAGTATTAAAAATGCCATGAATGCCATCATTAGCTTTACCAGAAGGCAAATTTGCAGTAACCTGATTAAAACAACAACATTGTATTTTTTTTTTCTACTAGATTGAAATTTCTTGTCTTACCACTGGCTTCTACTTCTTCCTTACTCTTCACTTTGTACATGTGTGCACCAGTGGGTATCTGTACCCTCTCTTCAGCGCTACTGTCTGACGTATGAACAATCTTATGAAGAATATCTAAAAAACAGTTAAAAAAAGGGATTTATATAAATCAGGTGATTTTTCTTTTACCTGCCATGAGTTGTTTAATTTTCGCGAAATTTGCGAATTTTACCAACTTACGAAAATTCCGGAAAGGTCCATTCGCAAAATACATTTTGGCGAAATAAGTAGACATTACCTACTCACTAAATTTAATTATTTTTTAAGAAACCTAAAAAAACGTTTTTCTTCTTTTGTGTTCGGTAATTTTCTTTTTGCAGTTGATAAAAAAAATGATCAGACTATGTGATATAAAATTAAAGGCTACCTTTCCAATAAATAGGCCTGAAATAAATCATAGAGATATAATAAATGAGATATTATTATATCTCTATGAATAAATAAAAAGTCCGCAAAAATAATTTAAAACTTTGCAAAGAAATATCTTTACGAAATATCTCAGCATGACTATCTCGTAAATCTGTTAAAGGTAATCTGCGCAAAATGAATTTTTTTGGATCTTGCAGACATAAGTCTTCGCGAAAATTACTTAACTTTACGAATTTAAATTTGATTTGTTTATTTTATAGAAGTTTGCGCGGCATGAGTAAAGTGGTTAACAAAATATAAAAAGAAACAAAATACTCTTGCAAAAAACTTACTTTTTAGGATGGTAACATATTCAACCTTTCGTCCTGGTATTAAATGATCTTGACTGCGTTTCTCTGTAACAAAGTAGAATTTAATGCACAGATTATTACAAACATCGACGAAGCACTAGCCGAACCAAACTTTGTTTTGTATTGAAAACCATATTGGTTAATAATGCGAAACAACAATCATGGGAATTAACCATGTAACAGAGTTAGCCGATTGTAATTAGCGCACAGAAAACTCAAGCTTTGGGAATAAGAAACGGGAAGAGGGACATCAATTTGATCCCGTATAGTGGCCGTTCCCCGCGTTATTTTTTTGGTCAGGCTGATGTTTAGTACGCATGCGTGAATTCTTAAATATGGCGCAATGTGGCGAACTAAGAGACTATCATCTTCAAAGAGGAAAGAAAGATATCATACCTGCCGCTTCGCGTGATGCAATCTGCTGGGCGATGTATTTTAACAAATGCTTGCTTTTCGCGATTCGTTGTTTTCGTTTTTCTTCCAAATCATTTTCCTCTTCTTCTTTAGTTTTAAACTCAGTGAAAGACAATGGAAAAGTAACTTAAAAAAAAAGAATTCATATCTTACTGGATAATACATTTCGATTCTCACACCCAACTGGATAACACATAACAATTCTCACATCAAACTCGATAACACATATCGATTCTTACACTCAACTCGATAACACATATCGATTCTCACACACCACTGCATAACACATATCGATTCTCACACTCAACTCGATATCACATATCGATTCTCACACCCCACTTGATAACACGTTGCGATTCTCACACTTGATTCGATAACACATATCGATTCTAACACCTTACTGGATAACACCTTTCGATTCTTACGCTGAATTTGATAACACTTATAGATTTTGACACAACTCGGTAACACATATCGATTCTCACGTTCCACTCGAATAACCGTATTGGTTCTTACGCCTTACCCGATTTTACATACCAATTCGAACATCCTATTCGATAACATACATCGATTCTCACACCGCACTCGATTCTAAAACCTCACTCGTTAACACACACCCCTTCTCGTATCCCGCTCTACGAACGATGTTTTTTTGACTTACCTCTCTTACGTTCCACTTGATAACACATATCGATTCTCACACTTAACTCGACTATACAAACCTATATTCTAACATCTCATTCGATAAAACATATCGGTTCTCGGATTTTTCGCGATAAGAGATTTCAATTCTCACACTTTATCTATCGATTCTAAAACTCGATAATACACACACACACTAATTCCCATATCTCACACTTTATCTATCGATTCTCAAAACTCGATAATACACACACACACACACAATTCCCATATCTCACACTTTATCTATCGATTCTCAAAACTCGATAATACACACACACACCAATTCCCATATCTCACACTTTATCTATCGATTCTCAAAACTCGATAATACACACACACATCAATTCCCATCTCTCACACTTTATCTATCGATTCTCAAAACTCGATAATACACCCACACACTAATTCCCATATCTCACACTTTATCTATCGATTCTCAAAACTCGATAATACACACACACACATCAATTCCCATATCTCACACTTTATCTATCGATTCTCAAAACTCGATAATACACACACACATCAATTCACATATCTCACTCGATAATACATACCGATTCTTTTCTGGCTTAAATATCTTTTCGGTATAGGCTTCCATACTTTACCATCAGGAAATCTCACACCAATCGATATATGATCTCGTCCAGTGGATTCAGACATTAACGATTCGATATAATAGCCATGACCTGCTGTTAAACTTACAGCATTTGATGTCTGTTGATCGGGATGTCTAGAAAATTTTAAAAAAATTTATAACATTTTTAAAATTTATTTCAGCGCTAGGCGTTCATTAAGTTTTGCAAATTCGCTATCTAAGCGTTTACTCAAGGGGGCGTTTATTTTGCATTGGCGTATTTACAAAAAATAATTAGACAGATTCTAAACAACCAACTTGAAAACTATTTAAGAAGTCGAGAAATATGATCTAATAGCTAAAAGACCACCCGCTGGAGAGCATTTTTAGACCATGCTTAGGCTAGGAAACATGAATAATAGCTCTTAGAAAGATTGGCTTGAGGTTAGAATACATGCAGTCCGAGATAAAAAAAAACCCTATAAAACAAACCTTACCTCATTTTAAAAATTCAATACGAGGAGAGTTTACACTCAGTGACGAAACAAAGTAGATCATATTTCTCATTATCAATGTTTCGAGCCGCTTCTGCAGCAACATGAACGATGAAAATATTGATAATAGGGGGAAAAGGGGTCACAATGATACCTGATACTTAGGTTATAAACAAGGAGGTATAAAAAGTGTTTCTTCATCTTCGGCATAGCTTAAAGGATGTTTTTTGAAAGTTCTGTTTTGTCGTTAAAACACTCAAGCGGCGCAACGGATGGGTTTAAAAGGAGCGTGTAAACAAAAGAAATTTGAATAGAATTTAAATGGACACCGCTAAGATATACCTCCTTCGATAGAAGATATACCTCCTTCTCTTCGCTAAAACCACTACCTATGGTACAAAGTTGTTGGATATGGAATAATCTTCCCCGTGAAATTAAAAATAGTTCAACCATTCAAGAGTTCACGGTTAAATTAGCCTGCCAGGATTCTATTTTATGTAATTGTAAAATATGTAAAAAAAATTGATGAAAAAAAAAAAAAAGTGTAAAAATATGAATTGTAAACTTTAATTTATCTTTGCCCAGAATGTTATTTTTCATTATTATTATTATTATTATTATTTGTTACGTTAGTTGGTTTTTATTAGTGAAAGCTATCTTGTAAATTTGACCAACGTTAAATAAAGAAACATACATACATACTTTTTCAACCTTCTTGGTTACACAGAAACTCAAAGCTACTTCCAAAAAAACTAGAATGTGTAAATCTACCTTTCCCATTCATTGTGTGTACTCCAGTCCTTTTGCGAGAGAATCATCTTTTTGTTCATGGGATCATCATCTTTGCTAACAAACAGCTCACAATCATCATCACAAGAACTGTAGAAAGTGTAGTCGCCATTTTGAGGAGGTAAAAACCAGCCACGAATTCGTTGACCGTAATAATCGCCAATATTAAAGGGAGCATCGAAATCTTCAATGCTATCTCTTGCATCAGGTTCATCGGGAAACTTCGGACTGGCATTCAGTGCTGCCATGCCATTTAAATTTTGTGGTAGGTCGGTATACACTTCACGTATCAAACCATGAGATGACGCTGTATGGAAAGTTATTTGTTAAAGAATACGACTTTAAACGGGTAAGAGGTTGGCATATTATAGACAATTACTTTAAAATTTATTTATTAACAAAATTTCTTATTTTTTGTGAACTATATTTTCCGGAAAAGCCGCTTGTGGGATTCGACATCAAGCAAACCATCTTGCGACCGCATGTTTCTGCGAATGAGTGGTTCCGAAAAAAAATTAGGTGAGGAAGAAAGAAATAAAGTACTGTTACGAATATTGCCCAAAATTGCAAAATTAGTCCCGCAAAAATAAATTCAATTTAGCATTGATTAATCCGATTAAGGAAGTTACACCAACGAGACGAGAGAATACGATCTGTCTCAGCTCAAACGAGCAAGTTATATAAGCATGGATTGAGTATTTAAAGTTGTAGAAACACTCATTTTTATGGTAATAGATTTTAATTAAATATCTAACAACGTCACAACAGAAAAATACATCATAAAAACTTCTAATATTTACATGGTCTATAAAATATATTGTTGCCGAAGTAATGAATTCCGTTACTAAGCGAATTCGTGATTCCTAAAAATTAAACCTTTATTGCGCTTTGAAATTTGCAAGTTTTGCAAGATTTGTCAAATCCGCAAAAAATTATTGGGAAATGTCCAAAATTTGAGAAAATTAATTCGCTAGAAAACGCTAGAGATTGAGAAAAAAAACGTTAACCAATCCTTTTTTTTATGAAATATAAGTCTAGTGAAATATTAGGACTACCAAGATCTAATTTTGTGAAAGTTAGATCTTTGTAGGAAGGTAATTTATTTTCCCATATGAACAGATATTTCCTCTGTAGGCCAAAAATATTGCGCTTTGAAATTTTCAGATTTGGAAAATGTTAAAAGAGAGCAAAATACAAAATGAGACAAATTTTAAATAACCGCGGAAAGTACACGTATAAATGAAGTTATCCAGAATTCTTTTGCGCATTAAACAACGACCTCAAAAAAAAATATGAATAAAAAAATAAGAAATTATTTTCTATTAATGTCCAAATAATCTGTCATGTATTCCCGATTGTCCATGCATAACCAAAATATTCATATTTTGTATCTCCACATATCGATGTAACAAGTTCCCAGTCTTCGAAATTGCAGGAGAAATTTCATTCGTCATTCTGTAGTCTTTCTGAAGTCTCTTCATGTTGACATCCCCTCTTTCATTGATTTCATTCCTGCAATTTCGAAGAGAAAAATGTTACAACCAATATGTCGGACACTTCCTGCAGAGAAAACAAAAACACATTTTGCTTGCATGTAGTTTAAACAAACCGTTGGGGATTTAGGAAGAAAAAAGGAAAAAAAAGAGAAACAGGGGACATTATATCGGTTTGCGTCAATTTGTTGAAACTGAGGAAATAATAACGACCGTTGGTATTTTTATTTTTATTTAAACGTTTCGGATGTTCATCCACCCATTCCCAAGAAGTGTGTACAATTTTAATTTTTTGCAAATATACATACATATTGTAAAAAATTGAAATTAAACACTTCTTGAGAATAGGTGGATAAACATCCGAAACGTCGAAGAAAAAGAAAATATCAATGGTCGTAATTATTTCCTCAGTTAGCAACAGGGAAATTCTGAATTTTCTCTTTTTAGTAGTGTTTTAATCATATTCATACTCTAGCTAACTCTTATTGTCACAAGTACTGCTATTGTTACAAATACTTTTGTAATAATGTTGGTATTAATTTTGACCTCGGTTTTATAAGGAGGCTGAAAAAAGGGAGAAAACTGGAGGTCACAGGTTCTTTGTCTTAAAAACTTTAAAACGTCCAGAATTGAGCAGGTTTTCAACTTAAGAATGTTATATTTTTTCTACTGTTGGTAAAGATTAAAGAAAAAAAATAATGAAAAATCATTATAGCACTTTAAAGGGTTCATTTAAATTGTCCATTGGTGTTCAAAAAACATATCTTACAATTTCACTGTATTACTATGTAAATATGATCGAACTTACCTTCACTGGAACTTCTTCTTCTTCTTCTTTTTCTTTTTCGTCTATGTTTCATTTTGTGATGTCTTAGATATCTTCGAATATGTTTCGGTGTCGGCATGTTCGAACGAAGTACTATCAAAGTAAAGTAGGTATAATATTTCGGCATTACTAAATTCAGCTTTCCTGCAAACCGAAACGAACAAAACAAAATAACAATATTTTTTCGATTTGGTTGGATATTTTGTTGATTACCTTATTCGTACTAATTTTCGCGCAAATAGCGAAAACAAATCTATTTTGCGCGTATCAATTTTCGCTAAAATTAAATTCTCCGCAAATAACAAAAAAAAATAATAAAAAAGTTCTGGGTTTTAGACACAATATAAATCGGTTTCTTTTATGAAAAATCTACAATCATGTTCATAATAGTTTTGGAAAAACTACTTTCCCCCTCCCCCCCACTCTTCAGTGTTGGTTGGAGGTCTTTTCCAGAGTCGCCGGCAGTATTTTGGGCCACAAATCAACACAAAATCAACACTGACCGTAGGGGGAGAGGGGGGAAACTCTGAAAAAAGCCTCAAAAGCCGTTTTTCCAATAATTTATGAACATGATTGTAGTAACGATTTTCGCGCAAATACGCGAAAATTAGTACGCGCAAAGATCAGCACGAAGCACTTTCATTTCGACGGAGAAAGTTCATCAACCAATCAGGTAACAGAAAGAACAGTATTCCTGAATTGAAAATGAACATTTAGAGAACTTTAGACTGTGTGCCTCTTTCTGACAAACTGAAGAACAAGTCCTATACATATAACAGACTCATGGAAAGGACACAAATCCTAACTTTGACCATACACACCTTGGAGTCTGTCCAAACCAGACACAGTTTGTTTTTTGTGTCCAGCACCATGCATTTCATCATGGTGTAGCATCGTTATATTTGCATTTGATGGAAGAGGTTTCGTCCCCACTGGTTTCGCAAAATTGCCTTGTAATACTGGAACAGAAAAATAAAAATAAATTAATAATTAAAGTTTCAACTTTATGCTTTAATTTTAATGGGGATTAATGTTTTTTGCTATTTTTCTGCCATAACTGTTCTCATTTGAAGCAAATCATAAAAATCCCTTTTTCGCGTGTATTAATTTCCAGGTCTTACAAAAAAATTTAAAAAATATATCAAACAAAAATGGTAGGCAACATTGTCCTTCCTTTTTGTGATTTTTGTGGATGTCAATTTTTTGGCTAAGGAAATCAACCCCCACAACATTATTAAACTTAAGGTAAATATCAATGAATCAAAATCAATCTAGATGGTGAACTTAAATACAAAGGCTGTTTGCATTAAATCGTTTTTGGTCGCAACTCTCAATGTTTCGAAGTCGACGCTCAATACACACCATCTCCATTACATTAAAGATGGCAGCGTTTACGAATTTTTTATTGGTTACTGAAAAATATATCGTTTGCAAAGGCTTGGAATTTGGACTCGTTTTAACTCCCAAAGCTAGCATATTACAGACGTCGCGGCAAAAAAGATGCCAATGCGAATGTCATATACGAAACTCGGAAGTGCTGGTCAAAAACGTGGTAAGACGAATTTAAAAATAAGTTTGGTAAACAAAAAAGGTAGAGGCAGATAAAAAAAAATTATTTACCAGGTCTCTGAAACACAGGTTGTATGGGCGGTGGTTCGATAAAATTGATTGTAGGTGCTGGAGGTGGTTCCATGTTGACAATGAGTGGTCGCATTACAACTTGTGCTCCGAGATATTGAGGTACTACAAGAAAAATAAGAACTTTAGAGTGGATGTACTGGCTCCTAACTTACGAGGGGATATTTGTGTGAAATAAATTCTCGTCTAATATTTTACAAAAATGAAGAATTTTTGAGGTTGGAGAGGGGAATTTCGCTGAACTTATGTTCGCGATTTAAGGTTTAAAAGTCTTTTTCGAGCTTTACAATTCCTCTTCATCAAAACAAGAGTAACTTAATATTATGTTTGCAACTGTTTGCTATACAATCGCAGAATGAAACTAAAAAAATTTCAAAGATTTAACTTCTACATTACGGACATTATAGAACGGTGGCAAACAACACTATATAATATCATATAGCATATGATGTCATATGATACGATATGATACTATATGATATCATATAATATCATACGACATTATACATGATACTATATCACACTATATCATACTATATCATACTATATCATACTATATCATATTATTTCATACCATATCCTGCTATATGATAACCTTAAATGAAAACGCAAACTCACATGGTCTTGTTTGCTGTATAAAATCTTCAGTGATGGGTCGCACAAATCTTCCACTTGGTAACTGAACACCTACGGAGAAGTGATCATCTCCTTCGCCGTGCTTTACCGCAATACCTTCCATGTAATAAGTTCTATTCATCTGCAATTCCACTTCGCCGCTTGACTGTTCATCAGGATTTCTATAAATCGTGGTAGTTGGTTTTTTACTAGAAGTCGACTTACAAAAGACGGCAGTGTTAAATACCTGATCAACTTAAATTTCGCGCTTATGTTGATTTTGCGCATCCAATTCTCCCTTACCAGCTTTTCGTGCTACTTTTCAAATGTTAATTTTACAAAGTTATTTTCTTACTTGACGTTTAAGAAAGGAATAAAAATGTTTATTTCGGCATACAATCATTTAAATTTGCGTTGACTTTGTTAACTTAAAGGACAAGTCCCACAAATATCTTGGCAAAATCGGCCAAAAACAGCCATACAGAATAACCTTTGAAGACTAGAATGTCATAAAAATTGCTCGCAAGTTTTAGAAAGAAGATGAATTGGGCTAACCAAACATGAACCGTGTAGCTCTTGTGCTCAGTCACGAATGGCGAATCAAGTTCCGAGAAACTGATTATGTGTTGGCTGACAAAAGGGGTGAAGCCGCGCCGCGCAAAAATTTAGTGAATTTGTTTTCATTGGCTCGCAGTGTCTTGTTAACCACTGTTCTCTGGGTAAAGATCGCTTTCAGCTCCAGTGATAAGGGTATCCTTTGTGTATATAAGGGTATCAATAGAGTAGTTTGGGTTTCGCTACAACAGATTGGTCAAGCTCTACTTACAAGTCAAACTGGTTATGTGCAGACGGTGACATTTGTGAAATGATTTTCTTTTTATTTATCTCTTGTTCATCAGGACTGAAGTAAAGTTCGCACGAATCTGAACATGACGTGTAGAAGACATAATAACCAGACTCCGGTGCACGGAACCATCCGAACATTCGTTGACCGTAATCTTGGCCAACTCTTTCAGGAGCATCGAAGAGTGGTAACACGCTTTTTGCATCTGGTTTTTCGGGATAGTGAGGACTCGTCACCAGTCCATATAAATCTTGTGACCGCCAACCAAGTCCTTTGTAAATTTCGCGGATGACACCAGATCTCACTAGAAAGTATTATTTTTTTATTTTTACAAATATGCGTTAGGGCTTAGTTTCATTTTACCACATTCACATGTAATAAACGGAAAATTAAGAAGAGTTAAAATAGAAAAATAAAAATTGTGAGAATTTTAATGGATACCCTAGCATTTTAATAACTTTTGACAGATTTTTTAGTATAATCAAATAAAAATTATCAAGATTCAGGATTATCCAATGTCTTTCCAACAAAAGATGAACAAATTTAGCTGCATCAAATTGAAAAAATGCATGATATTTTATAAAAGGCAAATCATATTAACAAAAATCAAAAACATTTACAATAGATGTAACTCACATGTCGTTTTGTTTTTAGAGAATCAAGTCCTCTTCCACCAACAGCAGTAATACCATTACTGTCGGAAGAGCTGTACCGTTTCGTTGTCATGTTGTGTTTTTTACGTCGTTTTTTATGTCTCACATGAGCAAAATCAATATACGATCGTTTCCTTCCCTTTCCTTTTCCCTTTGGTTTCTTTTTAGGTTTTTCTTTGACTAAATGCAAAGTATTCACATCAGTCCTTTTAGATTTTCTAACTACAGTCCCATTGTTAAATTCTTGATGCAAGCTACCACGTTTCACACCAGTCAAACTAATTCCACCAAAAGCACCACCAGAAGCCCCAACGGAGCCAGCTGGGAAAGCCATAGATGCTGTAGAGAAGGATCTTATAAGCTGAGCAGCGGGAGAGCCTGGTCCGTTTAATCCTGCTGAAATCTTCTGATTCGAACCGCTCATAGTTGATACAGAACCATAGGGTCCTGAACCGACGTAATCTAATGATGAGAGATAGTAAGATCTTACTAGTAAAACTTTTTATTTATTTATTGTTGTTAAAGGGGCTACGAACCGGTTAAAATGCTCACATTCCGTACATCCCGCGCACATATTAAAAATCCGGCAAACGCGTTTTGCGCAATGAACAGACCAGCGCACTTTACTCGCTGGTTCAATATTTTTTTTCGAAAAGTATATTACAAATAAATATTTCAGCAAGACTCATTCTGGATGAAAACATGACCGAGGCTGGAGAAGATAAAAATTCTAGATATATCTATATGTTCGAGTCTGTAAATTACATACATGCCGGAAAAATAGCCAGTTTGTTTTTCGCCGCCATCAGCTCGACTTTCGGGTAAGTCACTAAAGTCGAAAACCAACAGCCGTTCCGTAGCCCCTTTAAAAACACAAAACCTTACTTTAAATGTGTTGGGAATTCTGGATTTTTTAATCAGAGGATAATATAGACGTTAACTTTCTTCCTTTTCCGCGAAATTACACTTGTGTGTTTTTTTGTAAATATAAAATGTATGGTTTGTCATCCGCAGGTTGGATTGATGTGTTGTGCATACATTCCAATTACGAAATTGGACTGCAATATGGTATTTTGGTTCACACATAGATACTTTATAATATTTTTAGAAGCTTTTAGTGTAGTTATTTCAACACTCCCTTAGAATAAAGTCATCTGAGAGCTTGGAGTTTTTGTTCCTTTTCTCACGATCTTTTGCTTGCTCTATTTACATAGTCCGAAATAAAATTAATTTAATTATCCTGATCAGTGCGTGTCAACTAACGTCGTGATTTGTTATCGCGTAATTGATATCGTGAATGAATGTCAGAAACATAGAGCTCAGCTGCCCAAAGTTGAAAGTTAGTGTAAATAAAGATGGCAGGTGAAGTCAGCAGTTTGTGTCACGTCGTCTATATGTCATGTGCTCACATGAAGATTCTTACATTTTTTCTTGGATCTTCGACGTTTTTTAGATCGTTTTTTCTTGGACGGAATTTTGGAACGACCTGCTAGGGTTGGTAAAGAGGCTAAAAGCAATAATAATAATTAGGCAAGAGCGCCTTTTGTACGAATCGATTTTCGCTGTGATACCATTTACTTTTCAGTGATCGTATAAAATTTTTTACCTGACTTGAAATCCAGGCAGCTAAGCTCTATGCACACAAAAAAAATTATTGCAATTATCTTACCCCCGAGCCCCCCACCTGCGAGTCCTCCTCCTCCTCCAGCACCACCCAGAGCAGCTAATGCTCCAAAACCACCTCCACCTCCACCCCCGCCTCCACCAAGAGACGCCAGTGCTCCTGCCAAATCTCCTAAACTTGCTCCAGCACCTCCTCCGCCACCACCACCACCACCACCGCCACCAGCTGCAGCACCACCCCCTGCAGCTCCCATTGTACCTAAAGTAAATATAATCGTTTAGTCCCAATGAAAGGTTGTGGTGATCAAATGCAGTAAAATGAGTAGTTCTTACCCATAGCTCCCATCAAACCCATAGCTGTCGTGGCAGCATTTGCTGCATCAGTAGCAGCTCTGGTTAATGTTTGTTGAGCAGCCACTTGTTGTGCTGCAGCCATGGCAGCTTGACTTGCTTGAGCAGATTGAGCAGCAGCGGACGTCTGCGCCATTGCCTGTTGTGCTAAAAAAAAAATTAATGATAATAAAATAAAATACCAACTTCTGATTTTTACATCCTATTTTGGACCAAGTGCTGTTGTTTACAATACATTTAAAAATAATTTTCAATTTTCATTTTCTTTAAGTCAACCAAATGATGGTAGGGATTTGTCATCGTCATCAGTTGAAAAACCATGGATCAAACCTGAAAAAAAAAGAAATAATTACTTATTTTAACTTTGTCGAAATCGATTTCATACTGAATTGAAATTTTATAAAAACAAAATAAAATTCCTTACGCAGTTGCACTATCAGAGGTTTGACCCATGGTACTTCTGCAGTTGAATGTTTATTTGTCATAGGATGTCATAGGATGTCATAGGATGTCAATTACAACAATATACTTACACTTCCTGTGTTTCTTCTTTTTCTTCTTCTTTTTTTTCTGCTTTCCTTCTTCCACCTTACGCATCAACTTAGATCGTTTATCAAACTTGCTATACACACCACTAAGATAACCGTTATTTCCAAGAAGCGAGTTTCCTCCCAGCATGCTATTCGTTAGAAAGCTATACCCAGGTGCATTGCGTCCTCGCATCTTGGCTATTTTGTTGATGATAGCCAGTTTATTAACACCGTTTCGAACTGCGGATAGTGTGTGCATGCGCGCTTTGGTTTGACTCTCAACGAGATAATTATTAACGAGCACGGCACCACGAGAAGGTGAGATCTGAAGATCTAGTGCAATATTTGGACCAATAGCGACAGTGAAAGATGGTAGACCATTGACTGTCAGTGATACGCCATATTGTGAATCCATAGCAACAAAAGATAACACCTTTAAACCTTAAAAAAACGGAATCAACATAGAAAATGCGTTTAATTTTTTAAAAAAAAGCATCCCCCAATCCCCCTAAAAACATGCACCAAGCAGTAACATTGTTAAAGATAAAGAATTAGAATACCTCCAGAACACAGGATGGTTTGTGCTGTTGCACCAAGTGGACCTAACATGATATTATTTGGTTGACATGAACTAGCTGTGAGGCAGCAACCACGGACGTATTCACTGTGCACGCTAAGATGAACTTCATAAGCTAAACAAAAAATACGAAATAAGGTGACAATTTGTCATCATATGTCAACGAATAGCTTCTCTTCTGTACAAAACATTTTGACATAGAAGATCAAATTTCGGGAATTGTACCAACAAGCAATCATTTACGCCACTTCCATAATAGACACGCACAATTTAAACTTTCCAAAGTTTCTGCATCAATGTTCGCATATTAGGATGTTGTATGCCTGTATCCAAACTATTAAACGCTATTAATATTTGTGCTGGTATCAGTGGATAGCGCCGTAATACTGACATTTTATAAAGGTGACAAGCAAAGTTTTAAAAACTGTTTCCTTACAGTTGTGTAAGGAAACAGGCCTAAGCTGCAATAACAGTACCTACCTCCGTGTAGTTTATCAATAGGTCCGGTTGGTCCCCCATGTCCGGGCAAGCCAAGTTCCTGCTGTTGTTCTTGTTCTTGTTCACCTTTGCCTGCAACAGGCTGAGCATGTGCCCCTGCAACAGCTGCAGCAAAACCTGCCCCAACAGCTGGACCTATATTGCCTGTATTGAGTTGAGGCACCACTGGTGCCATTGCAGTAAGATTTGTTGGCTGTGCGTTCTTGACAAAATGAGCATGCGCTAAGTTAGTTGTGGCTTGCAAAGATGCTAATAACAATAACATGAATTGTAAAAATTGCAAAACTTTACTAACATATTACAAAACAATTTTTCTTTCCTAAATATACGAAAAACAGCACTTGGTCCAAGTCATAAACAAATAGACAATACAAAAGAAAAATCTATACCAATGGCAGCTCCTAAATTAGCAGCAGAACCAGCGGCTGCAGCAGCATCACCACCACCACCACCACCGCCTAAAAATGAATAAACAAAATTTATTTTTGAAAAATTTATTTTGATTGAAAAAAAAACAAGCTAAATAAGTATAAGATGCAAATAAATACCTCCACCACCGCCACCACCACCGCCGCCGCCACCTCCGCCACTACTTTTACCACCACCGCCTTTGTCTTCTAAAAATAACGTTTAAAAAAATGAGATCATTTAGTCATTTTTTATCTTTACCAAGGCTTAATATCTTAAACTGGTATACATAAAATTGACCAAATTTCCTCTGGTGAGATAAAATAGGCCATCTTACAATAATCACGCAGATTTGAACTCAAGTAAAATATAAAAAGAAAACTTTTGAGTATATTTGAAGGCATTTTAGGAGTGACTTGGCAGCAATGCTAAAGCAAAGTTGAAAACTTAAATGTTTCAAAAAGAGCCATCACTAATCTTATTTCTGCTAAGAAGCAATTATTTTAGGTTGCCAGCAAAAGATTATATTTCAGTGAAATCCAGGTGAATTTTAAAGACATTCTTAGGATATTTTAGGGTTATAGTAATAATTAATTAAAACTTTTTATTGTATTCTAAAAAAACTGGAAATAAATAATCATATACGATATTGCATTTAATCAAAAGTGAGCAGCTATTCCGAAATTACGAATATATTATATATATTTAAAATCATCTTGGAGTTTCAGATCATTTAGGAGTTATGCTTATGTTTGGCCCTACATTTCAGATCCTGTTATTGTATTTTTCTAAAAATTGAAAGAGGCTGTTAACATTATACAAGCAATAAAGCTTATTTATGAGATAATAAGTATTAATGGACTCATAGGTATACCTTTTATTTAGACTTTAAAAAAATAAAATTTTACCTCCACCTCCACCTCCACCAGCACCCTTCCCACCAGTTCCAAGTAATGCACCAAGTGCGAGAGCTTCAAGTGTTCCTAATTCCTTGTCTTGTGCGGGAGCAGGAGCAGGAGCAGGAGCGGGAGCAGGAGCACCATCTCCACCGAGTGCCTTTAAAGCATCTGCATCTAATGCTAGTTGAACTTTGATGGGTTCTAAATACAATGTTGTTGACATTACATGGCTTCATAATCAATTCCTTAAGATTTGTAGTTTAAATTTATACCAAACAGTACATACCATCACTTGCAGGTGCTGGTGCGGGTGCGGGAGGAGGGGGAGGTGGTGGGGCAGGAGCCCCGCCGCCACCACCGCCGCCACCGCCACCACCTGCACCACCACCGCCACCACCTTTTCCTCCACCATCTCCACCATCAGCAGGCACCAATTTCATGGGTCCATATGGTGTCTTTAGTGTCTGTCCAGGCTTCAAATCAGGCGGTTTCTTTTCTTCTTCAACATCAACATGAGAGTATTCATGGTGGACTGGTCCAGATATATGAATATCGGGAGTTTCCAGGTGCATGGCTCCATCATGAGAAGGTAGTAGACGCATAGGACCTACAGGAGAATCATATGTATGCTCACCAAACTGATGAAGAGACATTTCACCAGTTGGAGTGTTTAGAATTGTATCCCCTATGCCCCCTAATACACCACCACCCGCCACAAATCCACTGCCGCCACCTTCACCAAACGAATGTCCACTACTCATACCAAACCCATCTCTGTGACCACCACCTTCATACATTCCATCGTGCAGACTATGTATACTACCATCATGAAACGCACTGTATCCATCTAACACACCATCAGGACCGTGCAACACTTCTGCACTAACATAACTCCCTTTAAGAAAGTCATCACTGGCAAAATGTGGATAGTCTGGATGGTCAGCGATACCTATGTCATGATTTTCATGTGTTGCGTGGATTTCCATTTGTCTTTTAAATGCACTTATATCTTCTCTCTTTGTTTTCCCGTCTTTTTGTTCATCTTTTTGCTTTTTCCAGTTCACAATAGAATCCAACTCAGAAGATGTTATAGGTGATAGTTCCATTAAACCCACTGGAGTTAATACAACGTGCTTCTTATTTTCCCAGCGCCCATGTTTGAAATCATCAGCCGTGTGATGTCTTGTAATTGACGTCACTGGGATATAAAGGTAACCATGGTGATTAGCCTTACTAGTGAAGATATATCCGGGTAGATTTCGTTTACTAAGATCCATAATGCTACCCCAATGATCTATTAAATATGGTCCACGCTTTTCATTGTATGGGTTTCTTGTTAGCACAGCCATTCCGCCCCAATGTGTCACATCAGAGATGGAATGCAGGTGAGGTCGTGCATATTCGTGCCAACCCCGATTATAACTTTCTGTTTTCATGCGTTTTACATGGCCTAACATATTTAAACCGTACGACGATTTGGGTATAGGTAACATGTCTGACTCCATGTGTTCATTGTTTAAGAGTGATACGGGAAATCCTGGAAATCCAACCCAATGATTATGTGAGCTCTTCATGCGTGTATATATTTTCCCTCTAGATCCAACTAAATTTCCAGCTGATGTTCCACTTTTTAATTCATTAGAAAGTCCTTTCAAGGTATACCATGATCTTTTTTGTGGCATTTGCTCAGAATTACTATTATCATCACTTGTTATGTCATGCAAGTTTTTCTCAACAAGCTCATCGGTGGGGTCTTCAGCAGTATTTTTTCTTTCGCTGTGGACATTTACAACTTCATAGGAATCGTCAAGAAGATGACTTAAAATCTGTGCTCCACGATGTGGGTCTCCATGGCCTAACCTATTTGATAACTTATCTAAAATTTTTTCTTCTGCTTTTAAGGTTTCATCATGATCCTTGTGCAAATTTTCTTGACGTTGAAATTCTAAATTTGAATGCAGGCCGTTACCATATAAATCGTGCTCCATTTTTAAGAGCTTGTCATGTTCTTTGTGTAAATTTTCTTGGCGTTCTTGTTCTAAGTTTACATGAGATCCAAAATAGTTTTGTTCAGGAGTAAACTCTTCTTTGTGCTCATCAAGATTGACATGGTGATCAGAATTAGAAATCTGTTCCAAAAGTTTGGGTAACTTGTTTTCATGCATGTCTTTCTCCTTATGTATATTCGGTTTCATGTCTTCATTCCCATCATTCTTAGCTTCAATGACAGGTTTTCTGTCTGATCCTTTATCACCTTTGCCATGATTACCTTTTTCATTTTTCATTTCATGGTCGCCATAATGCTCAATTGGATGATTTAAATGTTCTTCATGTTCCTCAACTTTTTTTAGATCGGAATCAAATTTCTCTTTGTCATTTTTTGGCTGATATTCCTCAAGCTCGTGAAAGGATTCCTCAATTTCTTTGGATTGTTTTTCAAAATCAGCTGGTTTTCGCATCACCTTTAAATGCATATGATCTGCATTTTTCATTAAACCTTTGTCCTGGTTTTTTATAATGTCTTGCACTATGTCATTCACATTGTGATCATGCATCATGGTGTGATGAAGTAATTTGTTCAAATTAAAATCTTCATGAGTACCATGGGAAGTACCAAGTGGCTGTGCACAAGCACCGCCATGACAGTTTTCTGAGAAAGGTACACCTTGAATATGATTAGAATCAAACTCTTCCTTGTTTGAATGATCTGGTGATTCTCTGTGATTGTTATCTGTGTTGTCAAGGTAAGGCAAACGAGATTCAACACCATCCACTCTTTGAAAACCATGACTTCCAATTCCTCCACTAATACCACCACCGGCTGCAAGCATTGGGTACACACCAAAATGATTAGGAAAATGTGTAAAATGATTATATCCGTTAGATTCTACTGTAACAGGATTCAAAGGATACTGCTCAAAGGAATGACTTCCAACTCGGACATCCATATGAGCATTACTAGGATTTGGTGACATCGATAAACCATAGTTTATACAACCTTTCTTGCCACAATTTTGTGCAGAAGCATGGAAGTTATTTGGTACACAATCTCTGCCATGGCAATCACCTTCACCATAATGATAATTTTGTGACAAAAGATTATCAACACCATAGCTGCCCTCCATAGCGCTCGGTTCACCAAATGAATGGTGATCCACTGACAACATACCTATGCGATGGCCAAAAGTTTCAGAAGAATGTCCAGGATATGCAGATACCCCAGCTTGGTGGTGGTCTTTTGAGAGCATGCCTATGCCATGATCAATATGTTCCGAAGAATGCCCAGGATATGCAGATACTCCAGCTTGTTGGTGGTCCTCCGAGAGCATTCCTATGCCATGGTCAAAATGTTCAGAAGATTGCCCAGGATATGCAGATACTCCAGATTGGTGGTGGTCCTCTGAAAGCACGCCTATGCCATGATCAAATGTTTCGGAAGAATGACCAGGATATGCAGATACTCCAGCTTGATGGTGGTCATCTGAGAGCATGCCTATGCCATGATCAAACGTTTCAGAAGAATGCCCAGGATATGCAGATACTCCAGCTTGATGGTGGTCCTCTGAGAGCATGCCTATGCCATGATCAAAAGTTTCAGAAGAATGTTCAGGATATGCAAATATCCCAGCTTGGTGGTGGTCCTCTGAGAGCATGCCTATTCCATGATCAAAATGTTCACGGGAATGGCCAGGATATGCAGATATACCAGCTTGGTGGTGGTCCTTCGATAGCATGCCTATTCCATGATCAAAATGTTCAGATGAATGGCCAGGATTTGCAAATACCCCTGCTTGGTGATGGTCCTTCGATAGCATGCCTATGCCATGATCAAAATGTTCAGAAGAATGTTCAGGATATGGAAATGTTCCAGCTTGGTCATGGTCATCGAAAAGTGTCTCTATTCCATGATCTGCAATACCCGTCAACGAAGTGGAAAAACTAGATGTATCAGTATAGTCATGATCATGTAGGAATGACTGAATTCCATAATCTCTCATTCCATTTTGACGTCCTAAGTATGGAGTAGTGCCAACTTGCTCATGATCCTGAGCCAGGGTTTTAATCCCATTATCTTGAATGTGAGCTGGATTGTCAGTAAAATGTGAAACATCTGCTTGTTTTTTGTCATAAAAAGGTTTCCGGATACCATGATCTGGAAAACTATTATGATCTTCCTGAGAAGTGTGCATGTCTTCGTTTTGTTCTGATGAATCAAATGTTTGGTAATTGTTTGAATGATCATGATTTAAATGATTGTTCCAATGTTTCTGGTCACCACTATGATCTCCATCATACTGATGCTGATGAAATGCATTTTCTGAACTCATACCGGGTAAACTCATTAATGCACCATAACCATGATCCAGAATATGCATGCCGTAATATCCATCGCCACCATTTCCACCGTTGACTCCAACAAAATCATTTGTAACAGCAGGCGCTTCGCTATCCCCTGCATGATAATTCATGTTGTTGTCGTGATTGTTAAATCCATGCAAAAATCCTCCTTCATGATCATTCACATGTGCCTCAAGACCTATGTTTCTTAAGGGAAATAAACCTGATGAAAGACCGTTGTCATAATGGTTTCCAGGCATGTCAAACATGTTCTGGGAGTTAGCTTCATGATTTTCAATATGTACATCAAAATCTCGCTTTCCTGTAGTATCCAAAACAGGTTTTTTTATCCGAGCAACTCCTTTTTTTTGTCCGATCTGCTTAACTTCGCTCAGGTCAGTTTTAAGATTTCGTTTATGTCTGTGTAATTTTCTACTTTTTAAGGTAGTCACGTCACGTTGTTTGTTAGTGGTCAGTTTCAAAAGAGGTAATGTCTTTTGTGCTGTCGGAATGTTGTCTAAAGACGAAAATACTTACAATAAATGTCAGACGTCAGTTAAGACTGTTCCTACCAGTTAGTTAGTTAGTTAACCATCCAAAAAAATTGTTTTAATTGCTTAGAGGTTTCAATTTTTTGTTTTTGACCATACACCTCAAATTCATTATTAACACGAACAACATCCCCGTTCTCCCAATTTGCACATACCTCCAACATCTCAAATCTTAAAAATGCCGTTTCGAAATGTCAAAATAGAAATATGTTGGTGTAATAATGATCACAACAATGGGGCCAAAAATAGATACAGAATAAAAATATGCAGAAATATACAAATACACAAATGCTCGACTTACCGTGACCAATGCCCATACCAACAAAATCTGTAGCATGAGGGTGCTCACCATTAAAACTTAGTTCATGTCCATTTCCACCAAATCCCAAACCACCTATACCACCACCTCCCAAGCCACCACCTCCCAAGCCGCCACCTCCTAAACCACCACCTCCTAATCCACCACCACCTAACGCACCAAGAGCTGCAAGACCGCCATGACCTTCGTTAATATGTATGGCTCCTGCTCCACCATAATGATGACCTCCTCCAAATCCTCCTCCTCCTCCTCCTTCACCAAACCCACCCCCTCCAAAACCCACTCCCCCACCAAAACCACCACCGCCAAATCCTCCCCCGCCAAAACCACCTCCATGTCCCTCTCCTCCACCAAAACCACCACCGCCAATTCCTCCTCCGCCAAAACCACCTCCATGTCCTCCTCCTCCGCCAAAACCACCACCGCCAAATCCTCCCCCACCAAAACCACCTCCGTGTCCCTCTCCTCCACCAAAACCACCACCGCCAATTCCTCCTCCGCCAAAACCACCACCGCCAATTCCTCCTCCGCCAAAACCACCTCCATGTCCTCCTCCTCCGCCAAAACCACCATCGCCAAAACCACCCCCGTGACCCTCTCCTCCACCAAAACCACCTCCATGTCCTTGTCCTCCACCAAAACCACCACCGCCAAATCCTCCCCCACCAAAACCACCTTCATGATCTCCACCTCCAAAACCTCCTCCTCCACCAAAACCACCACCTGCATCAATGTGACCTCCAACATGAACACTCTCCCCACCCCATCCGTAGCCTCCATGACTCCCACCAAAGTCTCCTCCCCCATGCCCACCCCATGACCCCAGCTTCCTTCGCCATGATCTCCTTCAAAATCACCATGACCACCATGACCTCCATAGCTGCTGTGACCAAAACCACCACCATGACCAAAATCACCATGGTCAGAATCTCCGTGGCCCCACCATCCACCTTCACCATGCCTAACACCACCGTCACCATGATCAATTCCAACTTCATGATGACCATCTTCATGACCACCATGACCTGAAAAATTAAAAAGGAAACTTTCATTGACCACTCGTATTTAAGAATATTAATCTTATACCTTATTATGTCTCTATAATAATTCCCTTATTTAGTGTGTTCAAAATAATTGCGCTGCAGCTTCATTTTGGATCTCTTGCAAAGTAATTTTATCACTTCATGCTAATAGGCAAACAGCGATGTACGAAATACAATGTCCAAGATATGTACGACAATTGATAATCTAAGGAACAAAATAACAACGCTAGGCGATCTTCTGAATTCTACCACAGGTTAACAGCTAGTCTATAATAATAACTTGATTTTGTCTGTTAATACTTCAAAAGCAAGTAGCGCTACAGGATGCACAAAATACGTTAAAGATGCACGAAATATTCATGCAGGAAATACCTTATTCGTACAAATTTTGGCGAGCATTTAATTTGGCGATGGACCAAATTGATTTTTTTGGCGAGCATTTAAGTTGGCGATAGCATAAATATCCTAAATTTGGCGTGTATTTAATTTGGCGATGAAAAGATTTTATTATATTTTTTATGTTGCTTACAAATTTTATCTTAAAAGCTTTACAGGACAGAAAAGATAAAAAGACCATTTTTTTAAACAAGAACATGCTTTATATAAAAACAAAAAGAAGTCGTGTAAAATTTAGCCTAGTTTTCTTTGTCACATTTTTTTTGTCTGTGAAAGAGTTGAAATTTTATGCATTGAATTTGGCGAGCATTTATTTTGTTGATGGATGAAAAAAAATAAGTATGGCGAGCATTTAATTTGGCGACGGATGAAAAATATTAACTTTAGCGAGCACTTAATTTGCCGATTTGTACGAATAAGGTATGTATGAGCGAATTTCCGTGGATTGGGCTAGCGACTAGTTCTATCATATTATTAGAATGTATCTCAATAACAAAAACAGCAAAATATATATCAATTTCTCTCTATTTCTCAGAAATGCACACGCACATCAGAGATACAATTTGATATAGGGGAAAGCGCAATAATGCCCTATCCAGAGTGTAGGGTCTGTAATTTCCATCTACCTCACAGGATTTACCTATAACCTACAATAACTTTTTGTTTATATGATGTTGATTAACAATATTGTATCACAAGCAAAAAAGTCAATTATACCCTTAGTTGAAAGGCAGCAAAATTGAAACCATTATATTTTACCTTTTTTTATTCTAATAGCTATGACTCTGTCTGGGTCAGCAATTAATGTTTACATGTTATTCCGTTTAATTCGCACCCTTTTAATGCCCTTTAAATGCCCAACCTCACAATATCACACAACAAGGGCATAAAATAACCCAATAAAGTTTTTTTTCCATTTTTACTAATTCCACTGGTTTTACATCTTCAAGGTGTGTGTCCTAAAATTCCAGGATGTGTAGGTATCTTATTTTGGAAAAAATGGAAGTGGAACAGCAGTAACGAATTTATAAGGAAATATGTTTATTCTTGCCATAATATAGCTGCAGTCTTTTAACTCTACCAACTTGAGGTCTACGTTGTCTAGTGAACAGTTGGAGGGACGGGGGAGTGTTAAAGAATTAAAAGAAGTCATAATTTTTATAAACAATGAATAGTCTGTAATAAGACTTTTATTTACACTGGAAAAAGCTTTATTCATTGTAAACAAGATTGAGCAAAAGAAATTTCTTTTGAAAATTTTTGTCCTGCCCAATATATACCCACTGAAAAATTTATCTTCTATAGTATAAGCCTTGACATATATACATCTGCTTTGCTAACGAATGAGGAAAATAGGATTATGTTTTGCGTCGTTGGTACAGAATAATAGTATAATAGTATAACAACTCAAATATTTTTAAACACTGAATGGCGTAGCCTACATATATAACCTTTTCTTGGTGACATTAAGTTTTCAATTAAGAAAAAATGAATTACCATGATAGCCACAAAAACAAGATTTCTTTTCAATCTCTAAACAAGAAAATTATATAAGGTTAGTAGATAAAACTTTTCATCTCACGTCGAAATGAAACTTCATATAAAGGCTGTCATGTGTTCATGAGAAGGTAGAAAACATACAGAGATCCAAAAAATTAATAAACAAAACATCAGCTGTAAAATTTTATAAGCACTTTTTAACATCCCAAACAAGTCAAAAACATTTAAGTTTGATTACATAATTTCAAACCTGAAGGTGAAGTTCTTTCATGATAAAGTTTTTTGGGGCAACGTTTTTAAATAAATAAGCATTGAGACCACCAGGCTGGTGCAAGAAGATATGGATATAGTTGCCCCAACAATAGCAATTGTTATAAACAGAAACTCCAGAGTGCTTTAATAAACACAAAAAAAGAAATCCTGGGTCTTCAGGATTTTTTTTTTGGGGGGGGGATTTTTCGTCAAATCGTGAATTTTTTTAATGAACAGATATTTTATGTATTTGTTTGAGTCCTTTTTTGGGTTATAAAACAGTTGGGAAATGCACTTTTAAATAGATGGTGAAACGAAATTTATTATGAGACACAACTCAGACATATAGGTGATTCTTACTCACTGTCAGGCAGTATGTTAGTGCAAAGTAGTTCTTCTTCAAAATGACAATTCAAATACTTAATGCAAAATAAGTTTCTTACCTCCATTTTGATTTTTGAAGTGAAAATGGTACAATTTTCTTTTCTGTATCCCTAAAAATGTTTTGCATGAAACATTTTTTTAATACTATGCTATAACTGTCTGAACGTTATGCAGGGGCAACAGTGGCACCCATTGAGCTACACAGGTGTCACAAGCAATCATTGTATACCCTGTAAGAACTACAATATTCCTGTCATGTTAAGTGTCGCAGTTGCAAAATTAGCACTAACGGGCTTTAAAAAATATGTTTGATTTAGTATTGACCATTTTTGATCACCCTCCCTGTCTGAGAAACAAAACACATATACATACCTCAACAAGCTCTTTAAAGCATGTAAAGGAAAATGAAACGGATTTTTTTAGGATATGAAAATACGCAAAACAAAAATCCCTCTCACCCTTGTTCTTTTTTGTTTATTATATCTGACCCTCCCTTCTCCTCAGGCTGAACTTACTTCGTGAATGCACCTAAATAATTCTACTACTGTAGCATCCTAGCTGGTCAAACATGCAGCTGTTGTTATTTAACTCATAATATATATATGTACTCATTACACAGAATAACTTGTAAATAACAGAACAAAAATTACCATAATTCATAAGGTATCCTTAAAATTCAAACCTTTTAGACTATCTGCTTACACAAGTTTGTGTTTATACAAGAGACGCTTATTCAATTAATAAGAAAAATGCAAAGGGTAGAGGATTTCAGATTTCGAAGGAATTCTCTTTTACTGATATATTTATATTAAAAAGCAAATTAGTTATATATGTAAACATAAAAAGCATACTTCCATGTTTGTCCCTATATGAATGCAAAAAATTTCGTTTTGTGGGATTGTTTTCTCCATCTGGTCCATAACTTTTTTCGTTTAATTCTGAACTTCCACGATTATCATCTAAGACAGATTAAAAGAACCATGCATGGAAATGCATATAAGCATACATTAAGTCGAATTTTAAAATGATAATGGCAAAGAAACACAAAAAGACAAAAAAAATGTCTAATAAAAGGACTTCATTCACATCATAAGAAAGATTTCGCAACATACCAAGAAGTTTCAAGGGATCACTTATTCGAATTCCTAGAGAGAAAAAAATCAACCTTTTGGACTAAAAAAAAGCCAAAGCAAATATCAAAATGTCTAAAAAAACATTGTTAGAGCATAGGGCATAACACCTCAAACTGATGGACCTGATACGGTGGCACCGTAGATTAGTGGTTATAGCTTTCGTACTCTGTGCGGGAGACCGGGGTTCGATTCCTCTTGACGGCGATTCAACATGGGCGAGTGAATGTTACCACCCAAGCCATGTGAGGGAAATTGGGGAGATGGCACACTGTGTGGGCCGTTGGATGTTGCCGAGAGTTGTCTAGTAGAGCGTGGGCCCTACTAATTGGGTCTGCGTAGCTCAAAAATGAGCATTAAATACTCTAGGACTCTCCATCTAAGTTATGGCCCCTCCTGGAAATAATAGACAGGGTATATCCCTCAATATTTGTGAGGCTAGCCATGTAAAATATGCACATCTATCTCTATTTAGATGTAGTAGATGTTTACCATTTAAAAAAAACAAGATGTGGTACAAGGTTTTTGTTATACATGCTTGGCACCAACATTCTTGTAATAGTTTTTAAGGGACCTCGAAGTAAAAAATGATGTTAAACTTATGTTGGAGAGCTTAAGTTGTTTATCAAGTCTTCCTGAAGTTTTAATCAGCTCTTTTTATTTCCAAGGTATTTGCATTTAAAGATTTCAGATTTGATAATATACGCTGCATAGAAGTTTGATGTCATAATTAAATAAGAGCGAATTTTGACACTTTCTATCCTCAGTACTTATCTAGAGATATATGTTCAAACTTCATCATATGGAGGCAATTGTTTATGTTGACATGTATTCGTTCAATCTTTCTTATTTCTACCTTTGATTTGAAAATTTGCATGTGATACACAGAGTTTGAATTAGAACTAGAAAGTACAATTCAGGCTCTTAAGGAAGATTTTGATACACGTGTATCGAAACACAAATTATTTACACATGCTTGTTGTTATAATAAATTGATTAACTATTTATATATAAAGCATTTAAGATGACCTACCAACAGCACATCTCTTGCACAGATGTGTTATATAACGCCTCTAATTAAAACCTGTATTCGCATATTAGAACTATGTATGAGAGTGGAGTTTCTTCTCACTTTTTATAGCAATGCTGCAAACATGTAATTTACCTTATAACTCCACCAGAGGGCACCACTAACTTACTTAGGGTTATGCACTTGTCAAGAAAATAGTCATTAATGGAATAAACATAATTACTTAGATAACGTTTTAGTTTGTACATTGCAAAATGTTAATCAACTATTTTTATATTACATTTAACATTCTTTGATAACCTACCTAAAAAACCAGTTCATTAATTTTTTTGGGAATTAATTTGTCAAGTTGCATAGAATGGAATCAAAAAATAGGAAAACTATATATAAACACACCATCACAGGAACAGTCTCTTCGAAAACGTGTTAATTTGTATGAAGCATCTGAAGAAAATCCTGACCGCTCTAAATAAAAATATAAACATCTTAAAACATTATAGTGTATACATAGGTAGTGTATACATAGGTAGTGTATACATAGGTAGTGTATACATAGGTAGTGTATACATAGGTAAACTATCTGACTTCGTCACTAACATATTGCTGCACGTAGTGCAGTGGGTTCGTCTGCAGCTCCCAGTTCTGGGGACCGCAGATCGAATCTGGCTCTCTGCCAGGCAGTATGTTAGTGATGAGCAAAGTAGTTCTTCTTCAATATGATTATAGTGTATGTAGTAAAGTTCAAGATCCAAAGTTACAAATCAAATGCATGTCATGTAGAAATGGACTTGCAATTAAAAATCGCTTTATAAAACTACTCAGTGTCAATTTCATTGTCTGGAAAAGGAAGTAAACTGCATCATTCATTAAATACATGTTTGGTTGCCTTAGCTAGCTCAACCAAATTCTATTAGACTATATTTTGTATTGCAATAATAGGCCCAAATAAGGTAAATTTAAAACATCATAAAGGATAAAATAACTTACTACTCTTCAGAGAAGGTTCAAGAAACTCCAATGGGATTAATAAGCCTGATATGGCAACACCTAAATCAAGAAAACAAGAAGAAAAAATAACTATTTAGCTAGCTAGCTAACTAGCTATACTCTTTAAATTTTTTGAAAAAAAACGTAAATAAAAACCATGAGTTGTCTGATTAACATATTGAAGCTACATTAAACAAATCTTATCAACTAGAATTGTTTGTTCCTTCTGATTTGTTTTGATGTTACAGAAAGATTTCACTTTCGTTTTCTCCGCGTAAACAACGCACCAATATAATTTCCCGCCAGGAAAGGACCTCAGGTGCTGAAGCCCCGCACCTTTTGCAACCCTGAGCTATTTTCTCTTTTACCTTCAGGAGAATTCAGGGCTTCTGGGTATGCCGTCATGTCGTATTCCTTTTCAGGTTTTATGTCAGCATCTATATAAAGAGGTCAAAAATTAATCATTTCTTATTTATCTCCTGCCCCCCGGGGACGTTGTTTCGAGAAAAACATTTAAAAAAAACCTACCTGCAATGTCTAACAATTTCTTCACATCTTTTTCATCGTCATTCCGCGACGGTCTTTTATCTTCTGCCGTCTCCCCCTCGTCACCAGTTTCTTCAACTTCTTTTTTTTTTCCGACAATGTGCTTTCTGCGACATTCTCAACTACGAAGAAGAATAAATAAACACCTTGGGTGTTCAATCTCGTTGCCATGGTCTCTAGCCTTCACGCTCTTTTTATAAGAAACCACCTGATAAGAAACTGATTAGTAGCCTTCCTCAAGAAAC
>JASGCC010002527.1:0-28013 GCA_030067915.1 Hydractinia echinata
GGCTGGATAAGGATAAAGAAGCGCGGCCATACTCGCCTCCCCCGGCCTTGTTAGGTTTTTTTCATTGGGACGGAACCTGAAGCGCCACCAGTAGGTCAAAAAGAAGAAGAAGCTCTAGAAACGAGGCTGGAAATGCGGCCACAAGTATTATTTTGATCACCATGAAAAAAACGACATTTGAATATCACAACACACTCTAGCCTACTCATAGACTGTGCACTTCGCCTTAGTCGTTTAACTTTGATAAAAAGAGGGGACTGGGAACTATAACATCGTTAGCATCTTTTGGGAGGCAAGTCGTTAATACGCATGCGTACTATTTTCAGAAAATCTAAAACACCAGTGTATGAAAATCGACCAAAGATGCGAAGCGCATTTGATCCACAGTTAGGCTAAAAAAGAAATACACTATTCCATCGCGCCCCTGCTACCCTATCTGTGTGAACCGCAGAAAGGGACCGCGAACGATGTTACACCATCGATAGATTCAGTGCGACCTGCAAAAAAACTCAAAAACCGTTTAACGCTCAATTATTTTCGCTCAAAAGGGATGCCGCGCTATTGGATATATCAACAGAGATAACCAAGAAAAGTCACAAGACCCAGTACAACTAACTTCAGTTATGAACAGTAACAAAATATAAAAGGAGCTTCACATGAAGTCAACATTGTCGTGCAAGTCTAATTCACAGTTTGGCGTTTAATACTCTAATAAGAACCGCAAACAGCGTCACACATTCAGGCAGTATGTCGTAAATCTAGTAAAGCAGCCACAACATTTAAGTGTTTCGGTTGATATGTATTTTTTAATATAACTTTAGCTGAAATAAAAACACAATTTACAACTCGTTGCTACCCCGTAATTGCAGAAACAGTCCGCCAACCTTTTTTATTTTTCGGAGAATGTTCCCGGTGAAAGTTCAAAAATGAATTTTACTTCAGGCTGAGAGCTTAGTACAAGTAAACAATGTTGCACATCTCTATAGGTGTAATATATACCCTTTCCTGTAAAAAAAACTTTTTAGCACAATTTACAACACGTTGTTACAATGGCAAAAACAATTAATCAATATTATCTTATTTTGCAGAATAAGTTTCAGTAAATGTTAATAAATTAATCGTGACTCTGGACTGAGCTCTTAGTACAGGTAAACTGTGTCACACATGCCTATAGGCGTAATAGCCTTTTCCAAAAAAATCACAGCTTCAAATTAAATAAAAACACACAAAACAGCCCATTGTTAACACCAGGTTGAACGTTTATTACAGGTAAACCGTGTCACACATGGGTAATAGGCGTAAACCATTTTTCAAAAAAACTTTATCACAACGGTTTAAATCAAAACAAGGACACAGCCCAACATTACCCTGTCCAGTTAATTGTGGAATATGTTTTGATGTACAGTAATAAAATGTGTAGTTATATACCTAATTACATTTAACATCATAAAAATTGTTGTAGCTAGCTAAAATCTGTATTTGGCTACTTTCACTTTTTAGCCAGAGGTAACTCAAGAGCTATAGCTGGATAGTCACAACCCCAACATAAAAATAAATATTGATATACCAAACTGAATAAAAACTTTAAAAGAATGGGAATAAATATGGCTAGATAGTTGCTAGCCATCTTCAGGAGAATGCTGTCTCGAAATCTACGTTCCTAGCTAAAATCTTAAAATTGGTTTCTTTAAGATTTATACATTATAGATAATATATTTAGCATACTCCTAATAGATATGTGATGAACAGCTATCATGAGAATGTGTTGACCCTTGCATTCTTTTGCAAGGATTTAAAAAATATAAAGGGGTGAAACGTTAAGGTGTAGGTAAGTGCTTTAAAGAAAATGGGAAAAGAACGGAAAAAGATTAAGTGTGTAAAAGCAATATAAAACCAATCCGTCCTCGTGGCCTTGTGGTTGCGTATTTATATTCTGGTGAGATCTCGTGGACGCCCCGGCCTAAAATTAAACGCCAGGTTGCGTAAACACGTGAAACGAATAAGGTTTCTGATTGGTTAATGAAATTAAAGTTCGGCGCAAAAGACTTGGCAGGCTTAATACTCCGGAACTTTGCTAATTTCAAAATGGTAGCTTAAAACGTAACTTTCATAGGATAGGACGACCAATTCAAACATACGCATTCAAACACGCAGATGAAAAACTTCGTTTTTTTATTCCTCAATGAAATTTCTCCCGAAGACATCCAATCACAAAATATTTCTAAAAAGGGTAAATCCCACAAATATTTCTGGTCACCCTATTTGCAAAAATTAATCAAATATTTACTTAAAATTGAAGATCATCTCTGAGAAATCTATGAATTTCATTAATACCCTAACCGTATTCATGCAGGACGAGTTAAAACAAACCGCTCGCAGCTTAAAAAGCTGTATGTTGAAAATTGGCTAGTTCAAACTGAAATTTGATGACTTTTCTGTTATGGGTATCCTGCAACAGAACTCTAGTTTCTCGCGTTTTAAATATTAGAAAATAGGAAAATGGGTTATACCATGAGAATTGCTCCTAATGTTTTTATACATATATCCAGATATTATCCTGCCCTTCTCTTTACTCCCTTACATTTTCCCACAGGATTCAGAATGCCACAAAAATAAAACTTTTTCTGCAAACGGGATTTGAAATCTAACAATGAACCAACTCTGTTCGGCAAACAAAATTTCTATTCAAAAAGTACCTAGCTAGCTAAATTATATCAAAGTATCATATAAGCTGCTAATAAAACAGCACAGCATTTTTTTCCAACTTTAAAGACGTTTATTTTAGTTGCGAAGATAATTTTTCTTGTATATTTAGTTGTGAGACAATACATTATGTTAGTACGTTTTGTTGCTGGAATATAAAATTTCTTGCCGCTAAAGTTCCACCATTGTTGGTCGCATAAATTACCATAATGCGTATGACGTGTTTGCATAATCTGGCCTCTCAACGATACTAGAGTACTTTCCTTTTCTTCCCTCATATCGAAAAGGCAAAAAGCCTGCGGACGAGGGTTAATAAGCATCCTAAAATTCATAACTAATTTCGTTTTAATGTTATTCTGTATTTTTGCATGCGTATTTCGGATAATGGATATAGAAATAGGTCTATTTTCTTTAATTTTTGTAGAACTCAGGATATTGCCATGTGGTCAATCTGAAACAATTAGATAAATGCATACTTACAATTATTTCAAGACGATGAAATTTGGTTTTACTGAAGGAGACAGTAAAAAGTGAGTTAGTTACATGTGCAAACTATATCTTTTAGATCTAAAAAAATGCATACTTTTTGATTCCTCTAGCTCAAAAATTTCAAAAGTACAATAAAATCCAAATAGAAAAGAAAATAGAAAGCCTATTTTCACCATTTGTTTGTCTTTATTTCGATCTAGCCACTGCTTCGAGGGTTTTAACGAAGTTAAGACTCCATTCGCACTTTCGCGGAGATTAAATGTTGTGTTATAGATTTCAATAGCATCTTTTAAGCTTGGTTTCTCATATTGAGTTTTTGGCGTGAGGACGTTTCCATTACAAGCAAAATTACCTGCTTAACCCGAATTAACGCCAGATGGAAACCAAGCTTAAGGGTCGTTCTGTTGATAGCCATTCTTATTTATCTGATGCAGAATCTAAGATTGTTAGACAATGCACAAAATTATTCGGTTTTGATAGGTCCTTAGGAAAAGAAAGAAAAATATGTCAAGCAACGTAAGTAATTACTGGAAAAACCTGTAGGGAAATGAAACAAGTATTGGGAAAATTGGCCAGCTAAGTAGAAGCAAATTTGCAGGCACTTTTTTATCAGGACCTACAAAGGCAATATATTTTAGAACTACGGACAAAATGAATATACAATTCAATTATTAAATTAAAGGTGAAAGAGAAAAAAGTAGAACTAGAATGGTGAATAGGAAATCTATTCAGAGCAATTTCTTGATTTCCTGACATAGTAAAAATTGGGGTACACACAATAAAGTAATATTGGTTTTTACCAAAGAGGTGTGGGAATACCTCATAGAATGCAGGATAATAATTACAGCAGAGTATCTTCCTGATACGGTGAATATCCAAGCAGATCACAAGTCTAAATCAGTAAGTAGGCAAGAACTGTTCAGTGACAAAAATAAGTTCAACATATTTTCTTAAGAACTACCAATTTCGCAAAAATGTTTAAAAATCCATGCTGGCAATGACTAAGATTCCAGATCAGGGAAACTGTTCCAAATATATGCAAAGCGAGGGGCACACCCCTGAAATAGGTTTATTTGCCTTCCACCTGTCTCCACAAGTGAATCCATTGTGAACTTGCATAAAATGTTATGCATTTCTACCCTTTGCAGTGATCAGTCCAGTCCTTAAAAAAGTACAGACCAACAGAACAACAGTTGTACAGCAGCAATCTCAATTATGATTCTTTCAACTTCTACAATTGTCAGTGCAAAAACGTATTTTATTTCCCAAACAAATAGATTTGTTAAAGGAACCTAAAGGCAACTACATTCACTTTTGTTAAACTGCTCACGTCAACTTTAAAGTTTCAGGAAACGCCTGGCAGACAGAACGGGTATCAATCAAAACTCCAAACTTTATCTCGCGTCCCAGAGAGGAACAAATATCCAAACTCATTACAAATCGAGCTGGAGAAAGTGGCTTAGCTGGTGTATATAGGAACAATTGATCCCGTTTGAAGTCATCTGAACTCACCATTGCAGGGTACTGATTATGTACATGTAATTTTATTGATTTGTATTTAACAGATTTCAAAATTATTGTTCCGTTATATTAAACCTACGGCCTCTATTTCAAGATGATTAATGAAGTCTTGATTTTATCTGGCATTAGATCAACATTCATGGCTCGTTTTACCAAGTCTTCTTCCATATCTAAGGCTATTAAGACAGGCGCATCTATTTCAGAAATTTTAAGAAATTATGGAAAGCACCATACACTCCAAACCTTACACTCCAAAAAAAATTGAAAAATCAGTATGCAATACATTTTTATAAAAAGAAGTTAAACTGAGCAAATCTTAAAATCTTCTAGAAAAAGAAGAAAATCATTCTTCAATTCTTCTTCAATTTTTGATATTTGCATCGATTCAATAATTTCCGGGGTTTTAATAACACTATTTTATGCAACTTTCTACTTGTATTTTAAGTTAGCTTTTATCACCTTCAGCTATTTAATTTATAATTTTGATGAGAATATACTTGGTTCGGATGGGTGCAGTAAATTTTGTCAACGTTTCCACAGCAAGCGCGATTGACAAGGACATACCATGTCACTCACAGTAGTGTATACAGTGACACACAATTCAATTAATTTGAGTCTGTCCGTCCGTCTATTAAATTATGTCAAAGTAAAAACTGATTTAAAATTTTAAAAGAACTATTTTAAGTACATTTTTACAAAAATTACTCCTTATATAAAAAATCTTAGCACAATGTTACCTTTAGATAATCGTTATTGACACGCTTAAACTTTGTTCTTATTGGCGAGCGGTTGCTTTCAGTCCTCTCAATCACGTTCTCGATATTACTGTTTGGGAAGTATTTATCTCGTCTTTTAAAAGATTCACGTCGAAGGGCGTCAGCAAAACTGATTCGCTCCTCCACATACTGTTCCTCTACTTCAGGATTTGACTTTTTAATTGCAAGTTCTCTTTTTCTGTCTCTGAAAAACTCTGGGCCTGATTTAAAGACGTCTGATTTATCGGGTGAATAAATACTAAATATGTTTGATGGAGTTGGCAAAAAACTTTGTCTGCTTAGTGGATGACGATGGTTAACGTCGACAGTGACTTCAACTAAGTTTGAACACCTTCTAACGGTGCTATCCCTTTTATTACCATTATCACGCCGACTTTGCACATCTTTATCACTTTCCTCTTCAGGATTACGGAAAACATCATCTACGTCAGTATCATTGTCAACATCACCAATGATATCTTCAATATCAACAGCGTTCTGTTTCCCCTCTTTAACAAATTTTTGTTTCTTGCGCAGTGAATTTTCTTTTGGTTCAACATGATCAGTTTTTTTCAACCAGATACCAATTTTTGATTCGTACAACCTATTAGTGGAGGCAACAGATTTTAACGAGGCCGATGAACTACTAGACGCTGTTGAATTGTCTTCATCAGGGTCTGCATTATTATCGTCTTCAATGTGAAAGTCTGTGTCAAAAGATATGTAATTATTTTCAATTGTAATGGATGGAAGTTCAGGAGCTCCTAGCTGACCGTCATGCAGTATCGTTTCTGCACGATTTCTCATTACTGTTTGCACAAGAGCTGAAAACTTGTTAATTTTTTTAGGACTGTTATTGTTATTATTGCTACCATTACCCTCTTCTGCGTCATTTGATACACTTGAACGTTGCAGAAAAGTTTCTGGACTATTCAAAGGATTATTTTGCATCTGCTCCAGTTTAATCCGCTCAATAGCGCCTTGCCATAGATTCTTTCCTTTACTTGATCTGAATAAATCGGGTGTTTTTGCAAGGGGCAAGCCCATGGCTGCTTGAACAAGTTGGAAAGGACTGGCTTCTTTGGTTTGTCGTTTTACCTCTGCCAGTTCTTTATGACTTCTTATACACAGAAACCCTACAAAGAGGAACATGATGAAGACACAGGAAAGTGGAATTGTGATATGCATGATCAGATACAGCTGAGAGTTGTCTTCTATGATTGTCGGTCCTGAAATGGTGAGAAAGAAAAATAAACAGCTACAAGCAACAACAGTAAAGATAAACCTTGCTCAAAAACATCTATAAACCACAAATTATATTGCATCTACCGAGATTTAATACACCTTTCCTAAACTCAAACGTGTTTTATTTTACACTTTTATTATGCAGTTCGAAAACCGAAATTGGAAATGGTCTATCGATGCAAAATGGCATTGCATTACAAAGGTACAAATATAAAAAGTCTCTTCTTGCAATGATCGTTTACAAGGTTTAAGGTGAAACAATTGGATGAACTTCAATTCGTTGAAAGTCCCTTACCTTTTTGACATACGAATTGCATGCGACTGTAGCACAAAATGTTAGACCATTTTCCACCAGGTATCATTTCTGTACAGTCTCCTCTCCCTCCTGGACGACCAAACATCCAGTTGGTGTACCTCACAATATCTCCCCTAACCCACAAAAAATTGATATTATTTCTTTTCATTCCTATCCACGCCTCTTGGTACAATGTTTCGTTGGCAATAAGGTTTTTGACAAAAAGGTTTTCCTCTTCATTGAGCACGGAAGCTAGATCACCATGGTATCTTTGACATGTCTCTTGAGCTGTATTAAAGTATTCAAAATTTTTGAAAACTTGGTAGCAGTGAGAACCATATGCTTTCCAAGTGTCACAGTCTAAAAAAATACAATCTTATGATAGACAAAAAAGCCATTTTAAGTATTTTAAGCAGAAGTAGCTATCCTCTATGGCGATAAAGGTGTGAACTCAAAAAGTACTGGATTTTTTAAAGCAAGAGGAAGATTCGCAACAATGTATTTTTTCAAACGGACAGGCACTTCACAAATTACACAATAAATTACTGTCTGACAATTACCAGTTGCTTTACTGATGTCAAAAACGCTTTTAATTCACAATCTTACACTCATAATCGCGACTAGTTTTGGCAAAAAATATATTTTACTATAGAATTTTTTGAACACTGTGAGTACACGTCTCAGAGAAAAAGTTAGTAGAAACATAATGTACTTAATTATCAGAGGACAGAGAAATAATTCACTCAAATAATACTTTCTATGAATATGCATTTATTCATTTTGAAATAAATGGATGGTTGTTCATGATGACAAAGAAAATTTGGAAAACCATAAAGTTGTTTGGGCTTGCGTTTGTCAATAAGTATGTTTCATTAGAACTTAAAGAATAACAGACTTACCAATATGTGACGATGGTGGTGATTCTGACGAAGAAGATGTTGCATGTATTGAGTTCACTAACAACTTCCAGCAGAATACCAGTAACTGAAAATTTCGCTTCTTCATGGGAACACTTTGTTTTTCAATCAGTTATGTGACTGAAATAAAAGTAGAAAAGTTATTGAAAGAATAACAGAGGAGTAGTGCATTTTTGTTACACGTATAAAACATGCAGCGTAGACTATTTTTCCTTTAAAGCGAAATCAACATACGTCAGTAATTCAATAATTTAAAAAAATCCATGAAACGAAAGATAAACAAACTGGACTTTGTATGAAATGAGCATTTGAAATCATCTAAATATGTAAATATATACCAATATTACATCATTCTTTAAACTACAAGGCTATGTTTTTTTCTTGCTAACAACATAATATTTTCTAATGTAGCGAAATTGCATTCAAAACATTATAACGATGTGATAAACGAGTCCATAAAATCATAAAATACAATATTCCACACAATATTGTTGATAAAGAAAATCATAACATTATCTTCGTCTATACTTTCACAATTTTTATTCTATAAATTTCCGCATGGGTTGCTAAAATCGTGTAGAGAAAAAATGTTATACGAAGACGAATAATTTTTTCCACATTAATTATTTAAAAATATTCTAAATAATTTTTTCTTATCTTTTCCTCTAAACATAAAAATGCAAATTTTGTTTTTCATTAAAAGCTCTACGTGTTTTTGTTTTGTTTTGTTTGTTTTTTTACTTAGCTATTTTCATCCCTTTTTTCATTTCATTTATCAAACTTGAAGAAAAATTAGCTATATAGGTTACCGTACCTCCTTAATTATAATTTATTCTATTTTTTATTCAAGCGCTGTAACCTTCAATCGAACTATTAACTAGTAAATCTTCGTAAATAAAATCAAACTTTTTCTATTGCTGTGTTGATATCCTCTCGATAAGAAAGTTTAGGAATAAAATTCGTGCATATCCATATCTATTTTTAAGTAAATATTTATTTAATACAACATCCACCCACATAAAATACGCTTAAAAACTGTTTCGAAGAAAGAAAAGGAAAAGAACCCCTACCGCATCTGTGGGTGAAGAAGGAAGAAAGTGAAAACTGGGTTCCAAACGAAAAAGTTAATACATTGTCACATCTGTTGGTGTGCTGTGGTCAGTTGTTCCACCAACTGCAATCAAACCTGGTATAGCGACCACCCGAATAAGACGGCCACCTGTATGAGATGGCCACCTGTCCTAGACGGCCATATTTGGGAAACCCCCCCCCCCTTAAATGTGTTTTATGGTCATTTTGTTACTCTATAAGACGACCACCTGTCTAACGCGACACGACGATATTTTTAAGTCCCCAGAGTTGCTGTTTGATACAGGTCTGACTGTACATTCTACATCAGAATCCGACAGTCTATCGCTAGGTCATCGGTCAGTGATGGTAATACATAGGTTTCCGTACGGGTTAAATGTTTCCACCAAAGTAACTTTTCAGAACATCACGTTTAATTAATTATTAACATGATCAGTATTGATGTTGACTATAAATTTTCAATGATGCGATTTTTCAACCAGACATTAACATATAGTTCTTTCAACGGCGTAAATTATCCTACTGTGATGGAATATTATTTGTCGAAAAGTGCGATAGTCAAAAGTTGATTAAGCCCATTTACATCAATAGTTAGATCCAAAAAAATTATTACAATTTCAATTTCTGTTATTTATTTCTCTTGTAAAATATTTGTTACTTTATATGTGACTGTCTTTTTTTGGCTTTGTACTTAGCTAACTTATGCAGCAAAACTGAAAGCACTATTGAAGTGACTTACCATTTGAAAAAGAGTATGACAACATAGAGGTTGCAAACATCAATTGGTTTATTAATGATACAAGTACTGCTTTAAAAGCACATCGTTAATAAACAAGAAAGTATTTTTATCAGTTAACTTTTTTCTTCAACACTGTTATTTTGTGAGATGGTAAAAAAATGTTTATTTTTACGTGGAATTAATTGGTTTAATAAATAAGATCGCAGCTGTTTCATAAGGTTTTTTATGTGTTATTCTATTTTATGCAGAAGAGGTTTTAAAGAATTAAAGTCAAGTGTGAACTTTCTTTACTTCTTTGAACTGCAGTTTAGGAATGGTAAACACAATATTAACTAGAGCTGAATTGAGCTATGGACTTTGACTTCAGCTATTCATTTAAATCTACTGAAATTTTCCAATTGAAAACATATAAAATGGATGTTCTACATATACAGTTCAATTTCTGAGAAATAAAATTAGTACTGAGTTTATATCATAAAAGAATCGAGATATGGATGACTATATATGAAATGAAAAATGTCATCAAAAAGTAAGGCATGACATTTTTTTAACACAAAATGTTACATATTTACATATAATTATTTCTTTACACCTTTTTTTATTTAATGTAGTATTACTTTAAGTTTATCTTTAGAATATAAGATTTTACATCATAAACTTTAATAATAGGAATGTCTAAATTTTAACTGAGGCTACATGCGCTTATTTTTTTGAAGGAACTGAGATAAAATTGGATCTAAATACGCTCGAATCTGCATGTGCTAAATTTTTCCCGTCAAACCTCAACCAAAATATTCCTGTAACGAAGTTGCTACTAAGAAAATATATAAATACAACTTCTGACTGAACAATAAAGTTGGTTTGTTTTATTGTCATAATTGTGTGAAAAAAAATAAACAAAACCTGACTTACGATTTTTAACATCACATGTAGCTATATTTTCTAACAAATTGCACTAGTTGCAAATTGTTTTAGCAATTCACAAAACGACAACACAAAATGGCTATTGTTTGCAAACTAATTTGAAACAAGATGTTATATTATAAGCTTAATTTTCAAACGGGAATTCAACAATTTAGTTCACTGACGCAATGCAACTGAAGCAATTTCGTCTGTTCGCTTAGAAATTGAAAGCTATTCTTAATTCTACATATGTTTATTGTAACGTCGTCTATAAATATATTTTTTGTATAATTTTATATAATAATATTAATATTATTCTTTATTATTTGCAAGATTATGGTTAAAAACTTACAATGAGGAATATGGCTTTTTAACCTCCCCAAAAGAGTAAAGAAATTAGTTTTTCTTCAAGTTTTTACAGTTTGTTTAATTCGTTTTCACAAGCTTACTCAAAACAGGTGTAATTTTCACATGTCATTGTTAGAATGACACTTATGATATGGCAAAACAAACAAGAATGGAGAAAGCAACATATTATATATTTTAATGTGTTAAGAAAAACTACCTTGTTGTTTGAAATTGGTTCCTCTACCTCCTTCAGTTACCTAAGAGGAGGTTATACTAACTTTGTGTTGTATGAGGATAAAGAGTAGTAAGTTTGGAGCTAAGACTGACGGCATTTATTTTTTGAGGCATTTAGAGGGCTCACAAGTTTTATTTTGTTTTCAACAACCATTAAAAGATGATTTTGTTTATGTAATATGTATATATGTTACACTTAAACGGGAATGCTCTGGATTTATGCTAAATATCTTTGTTTTTTCTCAAATTTCATTGATATTTTATAGGAACTGCACGCATATCGCCATGGTCAATAATTCGGTCTGAGGACAACCGAAGAACGTCACAAGAGATTTATGCAGTATCTTTTATCCTTTCTTTTTGGGACGACAAAATTAGGACATCAGTCGGACCTCCGGCGTGTTATAACGTACTTTGGAAACTTCACAATGTCGACTCGTGGACTCGAGTCATTGTTATGTTCTAATCTGATTTTTACAACACTGTATTAATTTAAAAAATAAAGTTTTGCGAGTCAAAAGAATCGCGAAATTAGGAGAATTAACTTTCCTGATAGGCATAGGTGTTCCATTCAAATTCCAGCAATAAACACATGACTTTGGATCACTTAAAGAGTTGGATAACGATTACTATGAAAACCTTGGAAGAATAAAAGTGATAGAAAGAAACTTTTTATCTCACAAAACAAGTTACAGAGAAGAGGAAAAGGGTCCGCGAGTATTAACTTTCGAACCTATTTTAACATATTCTGCAGAAACAAACTTTTGCGATTAATTTTGACCAAATATCGCTTAATCGCGAAAGTTTTTTTCAATATAATCTGAATGATTATTTCTTTTATCAATAGAATAAGTTGCTTATGTTTAGTGACTCTTCTATTGAACAATCTACTCTAATTTTAACTTAGACAAATACGTCACAATTTTCTGAATTATACTGCCTCCAACACAATCTACTGCAATTCTTGTACATTTGACCATGGAGTCTACCTCCATGATTTGACACAGGTTTTATTTTCGCGCATCTAAAATTGATACGACAATTTTAACTTAGATCATGTTAGCTACTAACGGCGTTGAGCAAAGTTAAATACGTCAAAATTTTCTGAATTACCGTCTCCAATCTTTCCGTCTTTTTATGAAGTAATGCGGATACAATGACATCCTTTCAATGCCACCCCTCTCTGCTCCAGCATTCAAAAAGAATGAAATTTATGGAATAAAATGCAGCACTAACGCTTATCACGTTTCTTGTGTGTTCTTAGCAAGTATCTTCGCAATCAAGCTACCTACAGATGCCAAAAAAGCAACTACTGCATAGTGCTGATTTGGGATGCAAGAAAATGAAACCAAATCTTAAAGATGATGCTTATTTTGCGATGATATTTTGCGATGATATCCCACGTAGCTATAGAGAAATGTGGCGGTTTAATTTTTACATTGTACTGCTAACAACAATTAATCGTTCAGTGCTAAACTGGTAACGGACAAAAAAACATTCGTTCACTTTCAAAACCCTTATCCACCACACCATAAATAGATAATGGCACACATAATGCTATACACCAATTCGACATAACGGCTACCATTTTTATCTGGAGAACTGGGCCGAGTTTAGGGTAACCAAACTGCTAGAGCTAGCAGTCAAGTCATCTGTTCTTGTGAGTAAATGTCAAAGTTATTTGTGGTATTTGGCTTTTGTGGTCTTAGATATGGACTTTGATAATTGTGCTTACGAATAACACAAAAGTATTTGCACAGAGCATAATAACCAACTTTAAGGCAAAGAAAGTTTTGCTTTCTGTCAACCACCACCATTTCGCCTGTTTTGTGTTTCTTGTAGCAATCGTTCCTTAGCTAATCGTTTGGAATGCATAAAGAGAGTTAAACGTAAGAGAGACAATGAAACTTTGTGACATCTCATTGACAGGATTTGTAGTGAGCACTTTGTGGATGGAGAACCAATCTGTAGTAATTCATCTTCATCATTTAAGCTTGAATATGATTTTAAGCAACCTGTTTCTCGAAGGGAATTGTTTTGACAGGAGATTTATGTTGAACGAGCAATTAATTCACAACGTTTCGCATTCTTAAGTATGTTTTACCTATCATCAAGCTTCAACATACAGTTCATATTATCCGAGCTTGTGCCTGCTCTATGCAGTTTGACGTCATGCCTCTGAAATAATGACAAAGGAAAATAACATATTTGTTAAAAACATTATTGGCAAACACAATGTTTTGTGTCATTTTTTATTTTGTATTGTTTTTTCCCTTTTTATTTAATTTCATCCAATAAGCTAGCCAGGAGTCCCAGCATAGTTTTCTTACCAACACGAAATCGAAATAGTTAAGGTGGGAAACCGCGCTTTTTGATTGGTTAATTCCATTGTTCCTTGTTCACATGGTCAATATCGGGAAATCCTTTGTTTTGAGCGCAAATGGCTTCATTCATCCAAACAAATATAATTAACTCTTGTATTATTTAAGAGAGTAACATGTGACCACGTCGACTTTGTGCGCGTTGGTTGATTGTAATCTGGGGTTTGCTGTGAGGTGGATTTGAATTTTAGGGATTTGCTCTGGCATTTGTTTGCGTCTAAGCTTTCGTTTGAGAGAAACTAAATTTGAAATCCTCGAAGAAAGATTATTTAACTAGGCTACCAATAAGCATGAAAGTTTTAAAATTACAGATTTGTGAAAAAAAGCTGTTTTACCTCACTATTGTTTTCACCAAATAAAATGTAAACATTATTTATAATAATACATGTCTACTTACTTCCTTATCTATTTATGTAAAATTTATGTAAAATAGCCAATGATTTTATCTATACCATTCATTATGAGAATGTGTGCACTAGATAATGCACATAGGAAGTTGAATACTCAGGAACAAACTGAACTTTTTCTATAAAAAAAAACAACCAAAATGTAACAAACCAGTAAGACATGTCTGTCTGTCTGTCTGGGCTACCACCTATGAGTAGAAACACCCTGTTTAAAATAACCCACACTCCTTGACTTAAACCTTTCTATATGATTTTTAAAATAATACACACAAAAATTGATTTACTGCATTAACTTTCATTGATCATCCATACTTAATGCTGGAATATTTAGACTGACAAAACAAAGAACAGAAATCTTTTGAAACAACTACCAAAACTTTATTTCACTTCATGATGCAGATACAACACCTTTTTGCGCAGAGCCACTCAGAAGAGAGATATTTTTCTTCAGGAAGTTCAATACCAGATTTACTGACTGTAAGCCTAGCCTGGTAATATTCATGTGAAGCTATAGCTATGTACCTTCTCTGTTGTTTTGATAACTGGGCCGCTTTGCTAGCTGCAAACACCCTGGCTAGTGCTTTAACTCATCTCCCTTCATCCCCTCCATCATTTTAAACTTCATGGCTACCTAACAACAATAACTACGCACTCAAAAAAACTTTAATTGCAACTTTATTTCCTTCTTCCCTCTTGTCACAAGAAACTTCGCTTCGTTTTGTTTACCTTAAACTCGTTCCAGTCTTCTTTGTTTACACCGTCCGCGTTATGTCGAGTTAGTGTATCCTGTTCAAGAAAAACGTTTTTGGAAACAATAATCCCAGTTAAACGATTTGATAATTCTAATTTGGTTTGATAAGGGGATGATGACCTGTTCTCAAACTTGGATGACTAAACATAAGCTGCCACCACCTTTTTCATGGACATATTAGGGAACGCCAATTGGTTGGTGGCAGGGAGGACTATTCATTACTCCTGAGAATGTCTTAAAATTAAAATATATTTCATCATAGCAAGATAGTGACTAAGGAAGTAGCTTTTTCCACCACTGCGTGAAATCAAAAAGGATTATTATAAAAATTGGATGTTGGATAGCTTTTAAATTGTGCATATGTCCTTATTATATATCTCAATTTGACAATAATTATCAATCCATCCCTGATTATATTTTTTTATAATAGGAACGAGTGCAACCTCTCCATGCAACAGACACTCTTCTCAGGAATAGATCAAATTACGGTAACATACTCTATATCAGACAGATCTTTCAATAATAGGAATCATTTTAAAGTCCTAATGCCTTTACCTCCCTAGAAGCAGAAGTATATTTTATACCTCCATGCTATTTTTGAATGAAATATCCCAAAACCAACCCACACACTTTGCGGTCAATTTCACTATATCCTTACACCCCAGAGCAGGTTTTGAAGCAATACAAGCCAACTTGCGAAGAACCTCTACTCTCTATATCGAGTACTTTGTGAGGTTCAGTTGTTCTCTATGAAGAGGTTTTACTGTGTTACAAAATGGTATAATTCCAACTTTTCGATTAAGATTTAATAGTGAAGTTATTCTTGGCGATAAAAGTGTTTGTGATGAGATAGTGAACTGCTTACATGAAGAAATGGTCATCTTCCTGGTATCATACAAAACATAATAATGCACATTTTACGAAACTTTTTGAATCAAGAGTGACATTTTCCAATGGTTTTACTAATATAACGCAGGCGATAAAATATACTCTCTAACGAAATAAACATATATAATTTATATAATTTATTTTATGCCATGGGTTGAACAAGCATTTCCAGTATTTTTTGTACCTATTCGCACAAATAAACACACAAAATGACTTGTGCAGCTTTTAATGAAACGTAGAAACTATGTTATTGTGACCATCAGTTCAGCTTCGATTTTGTTTTCAAGTTGGAATTGCGTTCTGACTTGCGAGGAAGATGTATGGTGCTGCACCATACACCTTCCTCGCAGTGCAGCACCGGTTACTTCTCCCTACTTACATCAATTACTCTAGTAAACTATTGAGTGTCGAAGTTCTGTTATATATTAATATGTGAGTGCTTAAACCAAAAGTTTGAACAGAGTTGGATTCAAACTCACATATCAATCTTTGGTTGTTTATTTTTTGTTGTTTAACAACAGCAAAGATGCAAAAAAATTATCACTGCACTAACCTGTACTTTCTTTGCATGTTTATGAAGAAAAGAAAAGTTGACAAATTCACAGGTGCAATACATACAATCATATAAATATCATTTTGTTTTATTTAGGACGCTCTTTTATAAAAAAAAACCTACCAATATTAAATGGGTGGCAAATATTATTTAGCTTTTAACATCATTTTGATATACCACAGAATACCAGATCTGTTGTTGTACATCAAGGAGAAAATATACCAGCTATAGATACTTAGATTGAAACAATTTTTAAGTAGAAAGACATGAATTAATCAAATATTGAGAATGTTATTAGTAACGAAATATAAAATATATCACGAAACTTTTATAAAAGGAATTGTTAATACTTCATAGAATATTTTCATTGTGATGTAACATATGTAAAATTGTACAATAATTCTCACAATGAACGGTTAAGTTACTTGGATACTAAATTACAAATTTGATATTCTTTTTTTAAACCGGTTCTTCCCCAAAATTATTTTATAGCTGCTAGAGATGAGTAATAAGATATTACAAATTTATACATGCTGGGAAAAAAATGCCTAAAACAATCTTCTACGTTCTTTTTGTACAAAAAAAATTGGAGATTGGACCTGTTAGCGAGAAAAAGCGATAGATTCCGCAGAACTTATTTCAAATCTCTGTGTCGGTTGATCTAAGATTTTACAGCTCCATAGCTACCTTATTTTTATTTGAACTCCGAAAATTCACGCATAAAAATCAAAGATTGAAAAACTTCTTGCCCTAAAAGGATTTATGAAAATGCTTGCATGCATTGAATCTCTTAAGTAAGCAAAGAATCCCTCCTACCTTGAATATGGAAATCCCCTCGTGAATTCACTTAATCCACATTAAGATATCAACGTAACTTTTAAAACCTTTTAACAGTTTCAAAGCAAAATGCCAAGAATTCCATATCATAATATCAACCTATTGAAACCTTTTTTAAATTGACGTCAATTACATAAAAATCGATTCTTCGCAAAAATAAAAGAAATCACGAAAGAAATTAAAACCTATTAAAAACTTACTTAAAAGGGTAACCAAATCGCATCCTATTAAAGAAAATAACTTTTAAAAATAATAAAAAGCCCCCATTGATTTATGGGGGCTTTTTATTATTAAGGAAGGAACACACGAACACACACTATGATGTGCTTTGGCAAAACATCATATTTGTATAACCGTAAAGAAAAAATAGAAACAAATATAAATGCAAAAGAAACGCACGAAACAAACTCGTGAGAAAAACTAAAACGCTATGTTTCAACAAAAATGATAAGTTGATAAGAGAGAAAAAACAAAGCGCTGCTATAACGTGCAAATCATATCAACCTTACTAAAGGCTATTTTCCACTTCAAGAAAATTTTCCTACGAACGGAACGGACAGGAACAGAAAAGCTTCTGAGCATGCGTACACCACGTGATTGGAAAATTAGAATCGATTTAAATATTTTCTTTGCGTTCTGTGCGGAAACTTGCTTTAAAGGCCATATTACAGTGTTTGAAGGCCTGTGCACGCAGTTAGTGGCGTTGTTAGGGCCTGACGCCAAAGAAAACGACTTGGTACGTCGTAGTCCATTAAGCCTGAAAGACAACACCGATGGCCACCATGGCGTTGAAACACTTGATTAAGGTGTACCGCCCTTATAAGGCTGTAACAGGCCATATTACAACCTTTGGAAGCCTGTACACGCAAGTGGCTGTGTTGTAAGGGCCTGGAGCAAAGGAACGACATGGGACGCCGTAGTCGACTAAGACTGGAAGGACAACACCGATGGCAATCTACCTGAGCTCGTGGAACCACGTGATTTAGGTGTAAGACCCCAGTCCTATTCCGTCGAAGGGAGAGGGGGAGTGAGGGGTTGCATAGCTCTGACAATTACTGAGTTTTCATATGTATCAGTTGGACACCTGCCTCCCAAATTTTCTGCCTCTCAGAGTCTTAGATATTGGCTACTATTCAAAACTACCCCCTTAAACTTCTATGAGATCCTCATAATCGATTAAATATAATAACTTCTCATAGGATCACCGTTAGAACTTTAAACTTACATTGTAAGTTTTATTGAGAGGAATCGTTCTAGAAAATTTTAAGCAGAATTTTAAGCAGTTATTTGGACAATTTTTAGGCTTCTGATGGCGTCACAGAAACGTGATCCCATTTGGGAAAGGCATTTGACTGTATAAATAATATTATTATTATTTTTCGCTGAAGTTTAACCGTATGGCTTAGTATAAATCGGCCAATGGATATAAAAACAAAAATCAAGATAATTGATAATCAAGATAATGCATGGTCGCAAACTTCAATATCAGAACCACTTCTTTTTTTCTTTTCTTTTTAAATGACTTTTAAACAGCACTGTTTTCAATTTTGGAAAGACAACTGAAATAATTTTCTCTGAGCTTGACAAGAACAGGGATATCTCTTTTTAGCTCGTTGAAAATAAGTTTAAGTTAATACTATTCAGGTTCTGAAAAGCCTTAGGGAGGTGAGGAATGGATTAACCAGAAAAACTTGGCACATTTCTTTACTCGAGTCGCAATTTGAAAAAAAGTAGCTACAATCCTAAACATAAACTGTTTTTGACTATTTCTCAGAATGGTCAAACGGCATCACTTGGCCAGCACTCAACAGCCGGTAGACTGCACATGTTTTACTTTGGCAGAGGTGTAGGCCGAAAATGCTCTAGCTACACTTTCCACAATGTCCGCATTATGGAACAACCCGCTTAACCACCCGGAAGAATCAGAGTTAAGTAGCTAGTTGTATAAATGTTAAAAATATATAAAACTTGAGAAAAAGTTTAGTCTTTTAAATTCGGCGGACTTTTGGGACGATCTAATATTGTGTTATTTGCGTACTCAGAATGGGTGCAAAACATTAATGAGAATTCAAAAAGATTTGGAAAATTAATTCAAAATGTTATTCCTTGGTTGATGTGAGAGATCAGGTCTGACCGCGGTCCAAACTATTCTCTGGCGTATATTTTTGTAGGCCAAAAGTTTTCGTCACCCTCTAACAATTTCGTCACTTGGGACTGACAACGTTTGGGTCAATAAGGTATGTTCGCCGCTCTGTTAAGACGACCCTAAGCAAGAGGCTCTGGGATGGAGGGTGGATTATTATAAAAGTCATCCTTCAAACTTTTACAAGATCCTGACTTTGTAAAAAATGGACTGGATCCAAAAAAACGGATTTTAGTCAATAAGTCAAAAACAAAGGGGGTGGAGTGGTGGTGCGAGGGTGTGACGGTCACTAAGCAACATAGGTAATTAAAATAACTTTTCACTTTTATTAACTAATCTTTCTATTTTCAGCAATTTAAACATCAAATTTACATATTTCTAAATAACTCAACTAGCTACCAGCATGGATATACTTTTAGTATATCCATGCTACCAGTCAAGTAACAGAAAAATATTTTTTTCTTTACAAGAATAAAATAACACGTGATTCCCCTAAAAACAAACAAGACACGTTTGCTTGCTGGTGCAATGATGGGTAAAGTAAGGGGGGTTGAAAGAAATTCGTCAATGTGTAAAAATTGTATAGGGACATCCATAAACCATGAGTACACAGTTTTTATGCTTTCTAGGGCTTTTGCTCTTTACTCCATCTCCTTTACGTTTTATGGATGTCTCTCAATGTCGAAGTAAATCCGACAAGAATCACTAGCCTAAAATAAATAGAATAAAAACGGGAACTCTATTCTAAAAAATAAATTGTGCACCGAATCTACAATTAAACAACAGCAACAAAAATAGCTAAATAGCTAAAAAATAGTTTTTTTGGTAACCAACAAAGTTTTTAGCATAGTACTTTTCCAAACCAATCTTTATTACCGCTAAACTTCTGTCATAATCTTTAACATTGAGATGCGAGGAAAACTTCTGTTTTGACTTTTCCCATAAATAATCTTTCTTTAAAATATATATATATATTTATATATGTACACAATTAATTCAGCTTATTAGATAAACGAATTCATTAAATGAGGCATCAATTGAAATTGACTTGTTGTCGGCGGCGTAGACGACGTGTCGTTGGTTACTGACGGTAAATGAAACCCGTTGCCATACGACGTATGAGTGTTATTAACATTACTGCTGCTGTCCAACAAACTTGTTTGCAGTCGTGTGTACGGGTTGTAAGGCGGTCGTATTGAATATTCGTTATTATGCTGACTCAGCATATTATTGTGATTATTATTAAGTGTTTCTGTTTCATAATATGGAGCTGTGTTGGTGAAGTTGCCAAAAGAGAACGGAAAAGACGATGTTATACTTGACGAAACAGGCAGAGTAAAATTATTGGAACCTTCCGATGATTTTGTGGATCCAGTCGCTATAAAAAAAAATGTTAATGATTATTTTTTGTTTTAACAAAAATAAGAGAGGTTTGTAAGAAAATGTTACCCACATTTTGATCTTTTTTTCTTTCCTATTTTCCCTTGACTGTTTGCCTTCCTTATTTTATCTGTATCACCACCTTCTTCGCTCCTTTTCTGTATTTTTTTTAGCTAAACGAAATTAATTTCACTTTAGAGAGGTTTGTTCGGTTTTTATGAAGCTTAGACGACATGTAAAAATTTATGTCACCTTTGCTCTCTGATTTTGAAACCACACTTGCACCACCCGCACGCTTAGTCCGGTTTCATTTGAAAGTTGCTCCCTCACCTAAATCAAAAAGTTGAGAATATATATCTATAAATAAATTCGATTAGCTACGATTGTTATAAGCGAGGCATTTTTGACTTGTTTACCTTTCTGCATGGCTTCGGAGTTATTTCAAAAGCTGCTTTAAAATCTTCTCTTTGCTGTGCTGTGAGAATCGTTCTTGGTCGTTTACAACCGTTCGCTGTGTCTGAATTTTTGTCGTCATATTTCGGACTTTTAGGACTTGTTGTCGACATGCTGTCAATTTCGTCACTGCTAAATACTTCAACTAAAACGAAAGGGATTAAAGTCAAGTATATTTTTTAGACATAGAGGAATTTTGTCGTCCGATCTATTAATCAGAAAAAAAATTCAAGATGTATACCTCTTTTCAATGTATTTGATTAAGAGGCTTACCGTTGCCATAGAGATGAATCCTGACTTTTTAGCAAAACAATATATTTGCTTTCATACAAACAACGAAATCACAGCTTTATCAGCTTGTAATAGGTTCCGTCACAGTGGTTGATTTTTTTTAAAAAGTAGATCATATTTTTTAGACATGCTGTCTGAAACATGTCATTGAATACGAACATAAGAGACATTTGCCTTGATAATTACACTGTGTGGTACCATTTATTTGCTAGCATTGTAAAAATACCAGTTAAGATTTTTATAGTCTTATCACTGGTCTCTACTTTAATATTAAGTGGGTACACAACGCATATTAACTCTTATTATTATCGAGGCGTCCTATGGTGTTGATCGTCTCGTCCAATCGCATTGTGTCGTCTTATCGGGTTAATCGTTTCATCCTATCGTACTTATCGTTTTTTTTTTGTCGTGTTTGTCGTAACGCAAATTCAGGAATTTCGTTGTCTTTTTGTAAATACATGTCTTTTATGAGAAACTAGGAAAACTAACTGTTTTATTATTTGTATTGTAAAATTTTATTGAAAGAAAAGAAGAGCTTTTGCAATTGATGGCAAGTCATTTGTTAACAACGTAGCAAGTTTTAAAACAATCAAAAGCAATATTCGAAACTGCTTTTACCACTTCGACTTACTCAAACCTGAATTTAGAAACATTTCTTCCCTTATAGGAATTAATCAATCAATTAATTATTCAATTAATCAAGGCGATGCTTAATCGCAGGCTTTCTTACATCGAATCCTTTATTAAAAACCCGACTCTTGGGCGGGGTAGGGAGGATTATTAAGTGAGGGCGCTAATAGTAGGTTATACAATTTTAAAGGATGTTTTTGGCGTTAGAATGAAAACAAAAACAAAAACGAAAATAAGAAATGATTGCGTTTCTTCTATTACAGAAAGCGGAAATAAGAATTTTTTTAATTGTACACATAATGATAGTGAACGTGGAAAACTTTCCAAACACCGGATTTCCAAAAACCTTATTTGCTTTGAAAATGTATACGACCAATTTTTAATCAGTTTAGTTCGATGAATTTCAGTTCGATATGCTATCATATGGGGTATATATTCAAGTAAGTACTTTGGAATATAATTTTCTTGTAAAAAAAGTCGAACGTAGAAGACGGTTAACAAACAACGAAAACAAGTAAATATATGCAAAACAAACAAACCATTGAAGAAGCAAATAAAAAATAAAAAATAAATAAGAAAATAAATACGAAAATAGATAAACATTTGTCGTAGAAGTGGAGCCAACTTACCGTCAGATTTTTGCTCAGCAACATTGAAATCCGCGCTACAGTATAATTTGTCTTCTTTTAAAATAAATTCGTCGCCTCTCTCTAAACGATCACCACATTCGTCGCATTTGAAACAGTTAACATGATAGACGTTCTCAAGAGCTTTCATAACAAGTTCGTTCGGTGAAATAAGCTCTTGACAACCGCTGCATTTGCAACCATACAACCTAAATAAATGTAAACGTGGTGAACGAACACATCTTGTCAACAACAACAACATTAACAACAACAACAACAACAGCGGCAATGAGAACAAAAACAACAACAACAAATAAACAACAGCGACAACGAAAACAACGACAACAACAACAACAACGACGACGACAAAAACAACAACAACAAATAAACAACAGCGACAACGAAAACAACGACAACAACAACAACAACGACGACGACAAAAACAACAACAACAACAACGAATATACAACAGCGGCAACGAAAACAACGAAAACAACGACAACAACAACAGCAACAACAATGACAATGAAGACAACAACAAACTAACAGCGACAATAAAAAAAAAAAAAAAGAACAACAACGACGACGACGACGACAACAACAACAACAACAAAAACAACGACGACGAAGACGACAACAACAACAGCAAATTTTACACTCCAACTTCTTACTCTTCAGATAAGCAGTCAGACAAATGCATCTTCATCACACTCTACTAACAAATACAGTCTGGTTTTTCTGGAAACAGCTCAAACAAACTGATTTACACTTAGTCAATCTGTAAACATTTCTTCTTAAGTCTTAGTTCACACCTAAGTGATAATTTTCTTCGTTTTTTAACTTCTTAATGTGCAAAAAAAACAAGCTACATATAGCATATCTCAATCTTGTATTATCCAAAAACAAATAAACGTCGAGTTTTATTTGACAACACAAAAACAAAAAACGGCGGACGGATATGATGACGGAAGTGATTACCTGCCGTGTTCCGAAGAAGCGCCCTTCATGAAACGTATCAAGTTTATTCCTGTACTTAAAACTGATGTCTGGCTAAATAGATGTTCTATCCTCCTGGGTTTGATTCATAATAAAAATGGTTTTGTGTCTCTTGCAACCCACAAATAAATTTGTATCTATATACAACTTCTTTCTCTATCTGTTTCTTTTTGTTTTCTTTCTCTTACTTGCAAACTTCCATTTTTGAAAAAGAAGTTCTTACATTCAGCAAAATAAATTTAAATTGTTTTTTATTTTATTTTATCGTTTTTAAAAAAAGAATTAAAATTTCTGTGAAAAACAAACTGACTGATGAAAGTTAAGGAAGCCCTGTTCAAATGTCAAATGTTATAACATGGTTACAGAATATTTAACTGATTTAAAAATTAAAAACCAAAATGGAAACTGACGAATTAAAGATTTGAAAACAATAACAACATAACATTCTTTTTGTATGGAATCGGAACATGCTTGCATTTCATTACCCAAAAGTAATCTTGTGAAACCAGGAAAAAGTGAATACTTTGATGATGAAAAAACTTTAAAGAAAAAAAGAGAGAATATCCTTAATTGATGACTCGTATTATTATTATAATTATTTCTCTTTTTCATAAACTGATTTAAAAATGAAAACCAAAATGGAAACTGACAAATTAAAGATTTAAAAACAATAACACAGTAACATTTTTTTCGTATAAAGTTTTTTCATCATCAAAGTGTTAACTTTTTCCTGCTTTGAAAATATTACTTTTGGGTAATCTAATGCAAGCAGATTTCATACAAACTGATTTCATACACGAAAGCATAAAATAAAACAAAGTGCTTGATGCAGCGTTTACTTAGGACTTTCAATACATGCCCAATCAGACAGACATACCTATTGTCTTAGCAGAACTTAATTTAGTTCGGGATCCAATTAGGAAATTTTTTGAAATAAAGAGGTGGGAGTTAAAACACTTTTGGCGGCAAATGGCATAATTAGAATGAATTCCAAGTTTCGCTTCCTCTTAATTAAGATATGTTATGACATTGCTTTTTATAGGCACATAAAAATTTGGAAACAGTTAAGATATGCTAAACATACTTTTCCTAAACAACTTGTCATAACCTTCGTGGTTATGTAATAAATATCATGTACTTCTGACAAAAGAAAAAAGCCCCGCACGTTGTTGGTATACTAACTTTTTTTAACGATCGCTCAGAAAATAATTCTTTTGAAAAGTAAAGGAATATAATCTGACATGATGTCAAAAAAATTACGGTTTTTCTAGGAAGAAAATTGAACTAAAAAAAGTTATCCGCATAATGTAATGATAAAAATCGGTACTCAGTCCTTACAAGATTGTATCAATACCTGGACTCACGATCCATTTCCTAACACCCACGATTCTTTTGTTAACGCGACTGATTTATCCAAGAAAATATGAGCGAATGGCATATCGTGACTCAAAATATCTATCCAGTGAGCTGAGACAGCTGTGATTGGTTAGTTTTTGTGTATTTAGGACAACCGAAATTCTTTGTATATAAACAATTTAAGAGGCACATTAGGTATTTGCCCAGATTGACAATTTGTGTGTATTTTTATTGAACTGCGAATAAAAAGTTTTAGACCTTGAAAGTGTTTAGAAAAGTTCTTACCAGCGAAAAGCTCTCTGACTTGCTTGATTGATTGAATTAAAGAATTTTATATAGATTTTCTTCTTTTTTTTTCTCTTTTTCTTTTTATACATTAAAACAAAAAGTGCAAAAAATAGATGAAAAGAAGTAAAAAGCTGTCAAATGAACATGCTAGAGCAGTTGAGGAACACTAAAAACAAACTCGATCTTCTCTGCTTAGATAAACAGCGGTGTCTAACAAAAGCTGCAGTTGAAAAGAAAAACGAATAAATATTATACACTTCTCTACAGCTGAATTAATTGTTGGGAAGATTTTCTTTCAAGCTAGTTTTTAAAAATAGGTAAATAAAAGATCTTTGAAGCGTTGTTCGCTACCGATGTTTGTGTCTGTCTGTTGACACAGAAGCAGATCGTAGGTCAACCAACTCGAACTGTTCAATAGCGGTGCATCAAATACATAGCCATATACTCGTATCTCTCTGTTGCTTAGCAATGACAAACTAACAAAATAGATTTAAGCAAGAAAAATCGAGTTTGCTGTACTATTTATCAGTGTAAACATACTTCCCATCAGGGGTCAAAATAAAGAATGAAAAACGGAATTTTGTTCAAAGATATTTTTTGGCAATATTTACGAGTTTCAAACTAAGTTCAATATATCTGTTTTATCTATAGCATAGATCCTATATTTTTTTCCTCCTTGATCAATCCTTCTACAACTATATTTGGAACAAATTCGAAATTTTTCGATAGAAAGAAGGAGTAATGAAATGCCTTCGTAGAAACGTATATTCCGGTATGGATCTAGACAAGTGAAATAGATTTGTTTTTCAAACATCCTTACTGCGACAATAGAAAAACAAATTTGTTTACGGAAACACAAACAAGATGTTAACGGTCACTGGTTGTTGTTTTTCAAGTGGCGAGAAACATTTCCGATTTCGTCGGAATAATTGTGACTACGGCATTTATTAATTCCGTTGCTAATCGATTGCGGTCACGGCAAATTGATGCGGTGTTGTCCGGAAAAATAACATCGTTATGCTCATTAGGCGTAAGAGAACCAACGTAGAGAAACTTTATCTCGTAGGAACTTCGATAACTTACTCGTGTAAACACTAACTTTCTCAGGATCAATTAGTATTCCATACAAAAACAATTACACTCTTTTTAATTCGTTTTATATTGACAAACTTCATTATACAGTTCACAAACGTGAAGAATTCTCAAAGCAGTTATCAGCGCGCACAGACAATACAGCCTCGTAATTGTGGTTTATCTTTTAGACAAGCGCGCGACGATGACTAATGCTGACGTCGGCAAAAGTAATTATGGAGAAATATTAACTAGTGGTTGGTCATAAATAGGAGCCTTTGCTTGCTTCAAAAGTTTTAGCGTAGCATGTAACCCTAAAAGTATTTAAGTACAGGCTCGTTCAAGTAAAGTGTGTGTTTAAACTAGAGATAGGTCTTTTTTGTATCAAGCCAAAACTGTCTGAAGATAAAATGATAAAACTGGATTTCTTATTTCCAAGCTAATCTGATATAGAACTAGATTAAACGACCTCTGCTGATTAGGGTCTAATAAAATTATATGCAAGTTTTGATTTAACAAAAGAGTTGATCGAATTAAGTCAACAAAACTCAAACATAAAATGTTGTTGTTGTTGTTTTTTTCTCATCAATATTTTTTCGTTAATTTTTGAGACTGAATTTTGCTGTTTCCTAAACAGAAAATCTATAAACTTCTAGTAGGTCATAAGGAAACCAATTAAACGATTTTTAAATGTCCATAACAACACATAAAATACCAAGTAATTTATTAAAATAAGTATGTAGGATTTAACCAGAGTTGATAATTATTGAAGTCAATCCAAATTATGTCGCCACTTTTAGCAGTCAGGCCACATGCAAACAACAGATTGCACCTAACCCACCGTAGAGTTTCACCGACAACTCAGTTATTCCATCAGTTGGTTGAATTTTAGTTTATTTTGGTATTTTTTAATCCGTGATAATATCTTTTTGTGAACTTAATTAGAAATGCGGTTTTAAACTTTTTTTTGATTCCCACACTGTATAAACAGGAAAATTCTGCGTTATTTTTGTGACCCAAAGCAAAACGTACATATTTTTCAAGTTAAAGTTTTATCCTTATATTCAGATCGTTTTTTTTGTTTGTTTTTCACTAGTTGTTTTAGTTCATATTACGTGTTTAGAACATACAATGTGTTCTTCACATCTTCTCGTGATCTGTCCGTTCGTGTTTTGCTTGGCTGTATATTTCTTTTCATATTTGGCTTTCCACCTGATTAAATAGACGAGTAGCAATTTTGCATTCAACATTAATTCGGTTTATTAACCGTTCTTACAAAAACTCTGAAAGTTTAGTTTGTTCAAAATAAGTATTGTTAGCTTCGAGTTGATTTTACAGTCGTATAATATTTACTTGATATTTAAATGTCCCATGTAAACAAAACATGAATATTTACTCAAAATAAAGTGATCGAGAAAGTCACACATGAAAAAGTTTGTTTTTTGTCTTTTATACAAATATTGTGTTGCTATTGCATGTCTGGTAAAACTGCCCGCTCTCTTTTAAAGAATATACATCTCCATGATAGATTCTTTTTTTAAAACACGCACTTCTTCAAAGTTAGGACCAAAACATATATAGTCCTCATACGCAGTAAACAGCCCCGCCCATTTATCACGTGATTGCTGTGTTTATTATTGGAATAACGCTTTTCAAAAACAAGCCCTGTGAAAATAAAATCGTTCAACTTCCACCTGGGAGAAGATAGCTATAAAATGACGGCT
>JASGCC010002528.1:0-28003 GCA_030067915.1 Hydractinia echinata
TTCGGAATTCATTTCGCGGATGTTAAAGATTAAGTAATTTTAAAAGCTAAAAATAAATATTCTTTTTGCTTAACATAGCTTTCAGAAATAAAAGGTATTTTCAAATGAACAACTCAATGACTTAGTTCCTATAGGAAATCGAAGCTCGCACAATTTGCGTAAAAATTTTTTGTGAATTCATCAAGAAATTTATGTATATGTCAAATCCGCAAAAATAAGCTCCGACACCTTTCTATTTTACGGACCCTCTCAGCGGACGCCTCTCTACAGCGGAGAACTCTCTATAGCGCACACCTGTCCATAGCGTATACATCTTTAGCGGACCCATCTATAACGGACACCTCTTAGCTGACGCCTCTATATAATAGCAGACAACTTTCTATAGCAGACACCTGTCAATAGCGGATATATTTCTGAGGTCCCCATGGTGTTCGCTATAGAGATTTTACACTGCAATTGCCACTTAAAATGTAAACTCACAGATATCCTACCTTTTTATCCTCCTAGTTTTGAATCGTTTTGATTCTTAAAGCACTAAAAATGGGTGAACGAAAGTCCGCAAAAAGTGGGCAAAAAACAATGTTAAAAAACAATAAAGCGGGAGACCAGGCGTCGTGCGAGATATTAATGACTGTCGTCATAAAAGTCATCGATTTTACAACTCACACCTTCTCTTTTCTGTTTGACTTTGCATAATTCTTTCTATCTCACTTGTGAAAGAGATTTGTAGATGTTCACGTCCACCTAATCGTGAGACTAAACTACAAAGGGAGTTAATTTCGACTTATCGCACATTATCAATCGAACTCGGAAGTATGGCGAATTAGTAAAAACTAGGTTTAAAAATTTTGGAGGCGACGAAACAGGGCTCTTTCAGAACATTGCTTTGAAAATTTTATCCCCATCGATTAGGTTTGTTGCTTCTCTTTTGGGTTTTTCGTTAAGAAACCAACCGCTTTCGTTTGTCTCGTCACGTACAGAATGCATTAAATCCAGGAAAATGGAAACCTTCCAAACCTAGGATATTCGTAGGTGATAAAGCGTGGAAGAATTCACGACAGAAACTTCTTAAAAATTATTTTATGTTCATCATAAAACGGTTTGTTATTAACTTTATTAAAAAGGCGGGAAAAAATAAAACTTTTACAAAATACCGAACAGTTCAATAGGGGATGTTTCATAGGCGCTTTTGTGAAAAAATTGTAAAAACAATGTCCCCTTTGCTCATCATAAACACGTATTGTTATACGAGATGTAAAACAAACATCTGTCTTCATCTATTGTGAATAGTGATAGCTATGTTTGTTATAAGCGCAAACAGAAAAAAATATATTTATCGCTGTGTTATAATTTTATAAAAAAAAACATCTCAGTTTTAACTTTTTTGATTAACAACTTTTTAGAAGAAGATATTGTTGGACGAAATCGATTGTGTGGAGGGCTGCAAATGGCAAGCTTAAGAATTAAAATAAACTACAAAATAGTCTTTTTACTCACAACTTGTTGTGTATTTCTGACGTTGTTTGGAAGAGATTTTTACTATAGAAAATTTGTAATCGAACTGGACTACTCAAGAATATACGTAAAAGCGAATTTCACTAACCTTAATCAACACATACATGTTACGAAATTATTATCGGACTTTTCGTGCAGTAAAAACCCGATAAAGTTGCTGGTTGTCGTAATTAGTAACGTATCGAGTTTCCAAAGTAGAGATACCATTCGAAAAACGTGGGGCAAACGCTTAAAATCGCACACCACAAATGATTTTCGAACTTTCTTTGCGGTAGCAAAAACAGCTGATGAAGCAACCCAAGAAAAACTTAATAAAGAGATCGCGAAATACGGAGACGTAATACAAGGTGATTTTTACGAGGGTTATTATGAACTTCCAAGAAAAACTGAGCTGGTTTTCGAATGGGCGTATAAACACTGTGAATTTGATTATTTATTGAAGGCAGATGACGATGTTTATATTAACTTACTTGTCCTTTTCCAAATCTTAAATCACCCAGATACACCTAAGACTAAATTGTACGCAGGACGTAAACATGTCAAAGCAAACGTGTTCAGAGAAGGAAAGCTGAAAATAACTTTTCAAGAGTATGGGACGAAAAATTATCCTGATTTTGTTAGCGGTGGTTCAGCCATATTTTCAAGAGATGTTATAGCCGGTATAATTCCGTATTTTCATAAAACTTTATTTCGATTGGAAGATGTCCATACTGGTATGTTAATGATGAATGCTGGTGTTGTGGCGAGACATATACCGAGTGTCAGAATGTTTGAGAAGAATTGTGATTATAAAAACACTTCGTTGGCACATCACTCTGAAATACATACAAAGAGAAGAAGCTGCGTATTGAAGTTATTTTATAGTATGCTAGCTGAAAATGTTGAAAGCTCCTTTGTGAGGACACATTACATTGACGCGATGAACGATTATTAACAAGGCATTATTTCCGTGAAGTAAATAGTGATGACATATTTAAGACATGTAAACCGAAATTTACATGTCTTAAATATTTTTACCAATAGTTCTTTTATCTCCTATCTAAAGTTTTTATTAACTGTTTTTTTCATTTAATTTTTACAGTTTTTTCCATTTATTTATAGCTGTATTTTACTTTCACTATAAAATCTTAAAGTGATTTTTTATTCTGCTTTACACCTCGTCCCCAAAGCTCTCTTTCTCTTTCTGATAATCTCGCCGTCCGAGATTGTTAGAAAGAGAAAAAGAGCTTGAGGGCGAGGTTACACTTTACATGTGCTTGCATTGGAAGATAAAAATCGACACATGTTTCGTAAAAAATGAATTGAATGCGACAATATAAACTACAACCTTGGTCCCAGGTCTTGTAGCGTTTCTTTTATTTTCAGTTACGAGGATTTAACGAGAGCACGCTTTTCATATTCATTTTAATAAACAGCACGAGATGTGATATGGGGGTTAAAATAGCGGGGTTTAAAGTTAAAATTTAGACTTTTTGCTAAAAGTATGATTTTAAAATATAATTTTGTAAGGTACATTAATAACTATAGCTCCTGCTAAATCGAAACAAGCGTGGTTTTATGTAATAATATATATTCCCTAGGCCATTTTACAAGCTTGTATCAGACGAAACCGGAAGCGGTAAAGATATTTAAGCAAAGATTTGAGCTCGGTTACATATAAAATAATTTTGACACGTTACAGAGAACGGAAAAATCATGCTAAATCTGGCTTTCTTGACTCGACTAAGTTAGAAAATTAGTGTGTCAGCTATGACGTCATACCTTGCCCCTAAACACTGATGTTCGTATTGTGAATAGGACATGAAAGAACTAAAGCTATTGCTGTACTGAATATATTGTCCACAAAACATCATACTTTTATAGGGTCCAGTATTTAACGCTCTTGAAATGCGAGTACAAAATAGTGAACAATCGAAGTTCCGAATCATTCCGTTCTTCAAAAAACTTCATCTCGTGTTACTAACTGAAATTAACATCAAATATTATGACAAAGACAGTGACCAATAATCAGAGTTACGCCCATAACACCATGTGTCATGCCATAGTGTCTAATAAATTTTCAGTAGAAAGTTACATCAAAATTTTATTATAATTCTCAGAGGAAGGCGTTAAGGTCTATTTAAAAAGGGGCGTTTAATCAAGGATGGGCGTTTAGCAATCTTTTTTTTTCGTGACTGAAATGTTTTTGTCATCATTCGCGCTTAATTGAAGTCGCAGGAAGTCATCCCTCTTGGATATAAAATGATTTTTTATGCTAATTTCAATACTATATATCGGCGTATGTTTTTCAATTGTATTGGTTTTTAAAAATCGTTAGTGATATAGCTCGGTTTATTGACTTGTGAAAATACAGCCATGGCGGGTAAGTTTACGTTCTTTGTAGCTCACATTTTATTTGAGTAGTAAATAACTAGTCCATAAAATATAAAGACCAGCTACCACCTTAAGGCTAACTAAGTGGTTTTGTGGTATTTTGGAAACTAGAATATCAACTCCAACTGTCAACTTTGTTCCCGGGGCTTGTTAGGTGAATCTGCAACCATCTAACCTGGTGTGAGGACGAGGTTGCATGAATTTCATGTAATCCCAATGTACGAGTGAAGTTTGTGAAGTCAATTTATTTAGAACCTACTTTACCACTGGATGGAACTCAAAGAGAGGACGGAAAACGGTATTATATGTCAAATTAACACGTATTATAGGTATAATCAATTAACTGCTAAAACAGTCTAAATTTGACGTATACTTGCTGATGTCAACATTTCCGTGCAGAATGCAAAAAAAAAAAAGAAAGCGATTATTTAGCTTGACATACAATACCAAGTTTATCATATTTTCCTCGGATATCGGAGAAGGGGGGCGACATAAAGTTGGATGTCGTATATTCTGGGCTGCAAAATACCAGAACGTCACTTATATTAAAATGCTCGCTGTATATATATTTTTTATTAATTTATGATTACACGCGAACAAAGATGCACAAAATACCGATGCAGAAATATGTACGGTGGGCGAATTCGCATGAATTTTTCCAGGCCAAACGATTTTAGCTTGAACCTCTACATTCTAAATATATTAGAACTTCAAAAGCACGATAACATTTTCCCTAGTTTAAAATGCTACTTGGCGTTTATATTCTATGAACTAAAAATTTATTTGTAATTTGTTTTATTACTAAGCAATACTGTACACAGCAAACCTCTTATTCTTCAGGAAGCAAATGTTTTAATGTAGTTTGTGCTGCAAACGCAACTTGTCATGAGATGGTTGACAGCTATGCTTGTCGATGTAATGAAGGATTTAAAGGTGCTGGTCGTGTGAAGTGTAACAGAGAGAACTTTCGTAAGTATAATCACGAGTTTTAATAAGCAGTGAAAGTTTTGAATACTATTTTATTAGTATTCAATTAATATACGATTACTTATTTTCGCGAGGTCCACAAAAATGATTTCCGCTAGATTAATTTTCGCCAAGTAGACATGCATATTTCGCGAAGTTCTTTTTGCGAATGAACTTCTGGTTTTTTTTGTTTGCAAAATGGTATTTTCGTGAATCTACTAGTTTCGCAAGTACTTTCAGGTCTATTTTTTGAGAAAAGGTAACTTTTTCATAAATTTGCTCATACTTTAAAAGAAGAATTTTTCGCGATTTTTGCCCCAATTCGATGTTCCGCAAAATTTTTTAAAAGGTTTCATCGCGAAAGTTCATTCTTTATTGAATAGGCTGAACGCAAAAATCAATTCTCGGAATTTCGTTTTTGTGGGATAAGAAAAACAATTCCTTCATATCGCTTTCGTTTCGTTAGTGATCCTTCGTTGCCACGCGGTTTAATTTGTATAGCTACCATTTTGTTTATAACACGTGACAGTGCTCATAGTGGTCGTGTTGTCGCTTTTCTTCATTCTTCTTTACATTATCACATATTTCTTACACAAACAAAAACAACACGATGAAGAGAAAAGGTATTGTTTCATCTTCATTTTTCTCAAGCTCGACCCCAGCACCTTTTACCGTGGCGTCGAAAAGGAACTATCAGAAAGCGCAGCGCCGTTGAGAAGCAAATAGTCCTGGGGACGAGGTTGCATTTTTCTTTGTTTGTACTTAAGCAGAGGCATGAAAAAAATTTTCTTTCTTGGTGTTAAATTTTAAAGGAAGATACAGTGTTAAACTTTCGCGGCTTTTAGAAAATTCACAAAATTTATTCGCTCAAAAAGTAAGGTCAGTCTAATTTTGTAGAAGCGCGAAAAGTTTTTCCCCGCAAAATGCAAAAATTTTGCAGTAACGCCAAACCTCAAAAGCTTCTTCCGCAATCACTTTCATCGCAAAAAAGTAATTTCATTGCAATTTTTTCAGAGGAGATGATCCATACAATATAGATTGGGATAAGGCGTTTCGAGAGATGAGAGAAGCGAGTCAAAGATATACAGATGTGCAGCGCCGAAGGAATGGTGAATGTGATGAAGAGAAAAAAGAAGAGGAAAAAGAAGAACAAGAGGAAGAAGAAAAAGACTCTTTAGCAACAGTTTGCCACCAAGAAGATGACAAAAACTCGAGAGAACTACCACCTGAAATTTTTGTTATCCCAGTCGAGAACGTTGAATCAGGACTTGCCTCTTACAAAGAGAAAGTTCACTCATACAATCAAGGTCTCGATAATCCAGCTTTTGATTTAAAACCTAATAAAATATCGGAGGAAGTGGAACTGACTTGTTTAAAACAAATAGAACAGGGGAACACGCTCCACCGAGCAAAGTAGATAAGTCATTGGTTCCCACAACAACCAAATCGTATTCGTCACGTGATTCATTTGCACATTTAGCAGAAAAAGATGGGTGAAAGTAGCGCACATAAAAATCTCCTAATATTCAAACTAAGGGTTGAATGGATATCTTTATTTTAGAAATCTTTTAGATATGCTATTTTGATTTTAAGCGTTTTTTCAATTATAGTATGTTATTGTAATTATTGAAAATTTAACCTCATTAAAAAAGAACTTGGGCCAAGGAAATTTCAGACATTACTGAGCGATTGTATTTTATTAAAGTAACTAATAACAAGACATGTATGAAACATGTTCCATATTTTTGAAAAGCTCATCTGCATCTAAAATACCTCTTACCCAGGGCTGAGGAAGTTTCAAGTTTCTTTTTTGATGTCAAAAACATAGAAGTTCTAGGGGACAAGTTGGATTAAAGCGTCATTAATTACAGCTTGTTTAAAATATTTCACAAGATGTACAAAATCAGGGATATACCAAATTTACTGGATTTGTATTTCCAGACAGTCGAATTTCAAACAATTTAAAGCAGTTCATTAGTCTTGAGATTCTCGGACACGCATTGTAAAACTGTTTATTTTTAACTTTCATTTTTCAAATTAAGTGCATTTCTTCTTCCTTTTTTACAACTAATTTTAAAATAAAAAAGATATATACACAATTCCATGTTGTAAAAACGAAAATCAACATTAATACGTTTCCTTTATCCATTATCTTTATTATTATTATTATTCCATTATCGTATACTCGAGCCCGTGAATGTTTTAAAGACGCAATAAAGGCTTGCAATGTAGATCACCAAAAATTTAGCCTACATAGTTTAAGATCGGGTGGCGCAACTGCAGCAGCAAATAGAGGAGTACCAGACAGATTATTCAAAAGGCATGGACGGTGGAGATCCGAAAAGGCAAAAGATGGATATGTGCAAGACGACATTAGTATTTTATTGTCTGTTTCTGAAAGTTTAGGTCTCTGAAACATCATTCGCCCCTACTTTTAGGAACATAACTACTACACTACTAATACCGCGTTATTCTTGTCCCACATGGAGTTTAGAAAATAAATAAGGTTATTTTCGGTTGAGCAAAGCGAATTAGAAAATAACCTTTATTATTTCCTCAAGCCTACGATTACGAATAAATTTGTCTCCCAAACGCACTCGACATTCCGGACAATGTGTTATACCATACGACGCACAACCTTCGCAAAACATATGACCCTCTTCACACTGAAAAACTTTCATCGGTGGTTTCGGTATTTCAAAGCAAAGTGGACATTCCAAATTCCATGTTTTGTCATTTTCAACTTGCAGAGATTGGATTTCTTTGCTTATTTCATCAATTTCTGCTTGAAGTGATTTGCATTGTGATTGAAGGGCACAGAGTTCTGTCTTTTTTGATGTAATCAACGCTTCTAACTGTTCCTTTGATGTTTGGTTATGTCTACCTCTCTCACTGGGCAGTTCATCCATGGGTAAAAACTCTATTGGAGGAGCAGAAGGCATGGTCACACTCGAAGCTGTGGGGCTATTAACGCAAGGCGTGGTGACCATAGCATTAATCAAGTTTTTTATTTCTTTAGTTTTCGCCAAGCTTGCGGGTAGTGTTCCCTTTAATGTTTTAGCAAATCTATCAGCACCAAAGTTTATTAATATTTTGATGATGTCAGCATTCTCCTTACTAGCTGCGTAATGTAAAGGTGTTAACCCATTCTTGTCGCGCGCAGAAATGTCTGCGCCATGGTTAAGCAAAGCAATTAGCTACGATGTCTGAATGACCTTTTGATGTTGCTAAGTGAAGGGGTTGCTGCAGAAAAGAGTCGCTTTGAGAACTGATATCTGCACCAGCATCCAAAAGAAAGTCCACAGTTTGAAGGTGACTATTCAAAGTCGCATTATGAAGAGCGGTAAATCCTGCGTGGCCCTTACACGATACTTTTTCCCCTTGATCAAGAAGCAAGGACACTATTTTGTAATGCCCGTTCCACGCAGCAAGGTGGATCATATGATTCCCCTTTTTACCCACTTGAGCAGTGACGTCTATTTTATGCCTAATCAAAAACTGTACAACTTTTTCATCACCATGCCAAGGAGCTTTTACCAAAAGGTCATCCAACCTACTCATATGTTTTAAATCAGCTCCATTCTCAAGTAAAAGCTCTGCACAATCTATGTGTCTGTTACTTAAAGCTAAGAACAAAGGACACATCATTTTCTTGCTGTTTATGTTCACATCTGCATGATATTTTAACAGGATTCGCATCACGTGTACGTGACCCATCCACGCCGTCGCATGTATCGGCAACAAACCGCTGTTGGTGGCGATACGCATGCTTGCTCCATTCTGTAGCAGGTACTCAGCAATACTATCATAGCCTCGAGTGCAAGCATAATATAAAGCTGTATTTCCAAGTTGATACTGTTTATTGATGTCAACATTCGGTTGTTGTAAGGCTGCTTTTACATTAGCGAAATTCCCAGTTATAACCGCTTGGTCAAAACGTGTTCTATAAAAACAAGGAATTAATAACTGAAATAAGTCCTTCTGACTTTACAGACAGTAATCGAGGTTAGGTCTTGAGAAGTCTAATTTCTGTTTTTATCGTTCACCTGGTATTGAAAAGTTTCTTTCTAAACTTGTAAACAGATATCCTCCTTGATAATAAACATAAAATTGTAATTTACAAATAAGAGTTTGAATCGAAAGCAAAATTATAAAATCCTACCCATTTTGAGGCTGTCGTGGAGATTCGATGGTACCATCAACTATTAAAGATTCTGAAGCTCCCATTTTTTTATATCTGCTGAGAAGACGTTCTGTGCTTATATTTCGTCGTTTCGCTTAGGTAAACAGATCCATATTTGTATTGCGAAAATAAAAGTCGCTTCAAATTTCACTAAATATGCACACACTGCATTATTAATTTGAAGTATTTATGTATCTTTTTCGTCAGAATAATTTTTTTTTTTACATGTTTGTTCGTTTTTACAATCAAATAAATGACTGGAGCAAGTAGAAGACATATTTTGTCTCATCATCAAGCCCCAAAAAGTTGAGATAGGTTAAAGAAAGCAGGTTAAAATTAACGTATTGAAAAAACTATTTACAATTCCTCTAGAGTGTGATACTAAAAATATCGCGAATAATCTAAATCATTAAATAACAAGAAATGTTTTGTGGTTTTCTTAAAATGCGTCAACAAGCAAACATGCGTCAGCATGTGTGCTTTTGTTTATTGTAAATTTTTGTAAGCTTAGAATGATTAGTACGATGGCCCCTATGGCTCACTTTTCTTCTTTTAAAAGCACTTCTCTTCTATGATTCAAACAGTTCTCTTCTGTATTCTCACATTTCTCTTCTGTATTTTGACGCTTTTCTTCTGCACTTAACACTTCTCTGCATGTGGTCGGAAACTTTCTCTTCACAACTTAATTCAAAAATCTGGTCCGCAATTTTACACCCATGGTCTGTATATTTTTTCACTTTTCGCAAGAAGTATACTTTGCTATTCTCGGATCCGGGTTAACATGCTTGAAATTTTCTGTTCATTTTCAACAAAAATGACCAACATATTTAAATTCAGCACCAAAATTTATGGAAACATGCAAATTTTCAAGTTTATACACTAAGTACAACTGTCTCTATTAGTAGCCAAACTTTTGATGTTTTATGAAGAAATGACCACACAAATTAACTGCAGTGAAAATTTTTCACTGCAGTTAGATATTATGGTCAAACTTTAAATTACAATAAATCCTGTTCTAATAATCTTTTGGCATTCTAAATTTCCTATGTTGGATAATTTTTGCTGATAAATCCAAATATGCCACTCATTTTTCTCAAAATCTTTGTTTCTCTCCTTGTTTTCTTTTTCAAAATTTGATAATGTTAACCCGGATCCGAGATTAACACGTGTTCAATTTACCAATAGCTTATTGTAGCAGGTCCCTCCGGTGCATATGCATGATTAAAATAATATCACAAATTAATTCAGATCAGTAGCAGAATAGGTAATTTTATTTATTAAGACACAATAAATGGCAAAATAAATGACTGCCCAGAGTCCTCAAAATCATGGTAGTTTCCACCAAGAAAACTACATGCTTTTTCTTTATCATGAATGTACTTTATAAGAATATCAGGCTGAGATTTTAGATTAAAACAATACATATTTTGTTTAGAACAATAAAGAAATAAGAATAATAAACAGCCTGGTTAAAATTTTGCTGTTTTTATAAAAAACGTGTGTATTAAAAAAGATAAACGAATGCCTTAAACAGATACCACAATGTCATTTATTCACCTTCGTCTCAAGGGATTTTCGCCGTCTCCCTTATATATCAAAAACGCAAAAAACCCTGGGGATGAGGGTGGTTGGTCATTTATTCAAAAACGTGAGTTATCAAAATCCAGCTCCATCAATATTCAGGACCAGAATTGGGTCTGGGAATTTTCTGAGTTCATGGAAGAGAAGTGTTTCTCACTTTGGAAGAGAAGTGTTTCGAACAGAAGAGAAGTGTTTCGAACGGAAGAGAAGATTTCGGAGGAATAAAGAGAAGTGTTTTTATTAAGAAGAGAAGTGAGCCATAGGGGCCATCGTAGATTAGTGCTAGCCCACACAATGTTACAATATGTTAAATAGCTGTGAATAAAGGAAAAGTATAAATTTTTAAGACAATGAAAATTTAGTAATGACTTTGCTTTGTATAATATTCCAATATTTTTAGAAATCTTATTCTCTACCGTTTGTACATGGGTTTTCCAAGACAAGTTTTCGTCAATAAGAACACCTAGTTTAACCCTAACGCGTTAATTTAATGACCGTTAATTAAATGCAGTGTTAATTTAAAGACTGTTAATTTCATGACTCGTTAATTAAAATACTGTTAATTTGGTAACTTTTTTATAATATATAAAAGCCTAAAAATCATAAAAATACAAATTTTTTTACAAATTTTCTACTATTTCCTCCTCATCGGACGATAGCTCAACGGTGTTCTCTTTTTCAGCGTTCTTTTTTTAAATAGCTTTTGTATAATCTTCATACTCTGATCCAAGTGGAAAATTCACTAAAAAAAGCACTTTTTCTTTAAATTTTTAACATTGTCTTTCCAAACAACGAAAAATTTCATTTCGATTTCTAAACCGCCATTAAATAGAGAAGACCGCTTCACTACCGTGGATTCGACTGTTGCCGTAATTTTTGCTTCGTGTGATATCACATATTCTCAAATTCGCGTTAATTAAATGCGTTTTTGAAAACAACCTTGCTCAACTGCGTTAATTAAATTACCTTTTTCAAAATAATTTCATTGAACCGCGTTAATTTCATGACCGTTAATTTAATTCGCGTTAATTTCTTGACTCGTTAATTTCATGGAATAAGGTAATTTGTTTTATTTACATTTAGGGACAGTTTGTTTGCTTTAAACCATTCACTAATACTATTCAGTTCTTTGTTTATCGTAGTAAAGAGTGTTTTGATATCTTTGTGAGCGTAGAATAAGTTAGTATCAAATTTATATGTGTCGATGCATAAGGCAAATCATTAACATATATTAAAATTATTTTCTAATTCGCTTTGCTCAACCGAAAATAACCTTATTTATTTTCTAAACTCCATGTGGGACAAGAATAACGCGGTATTAGTAGTGTAGTAGTAGTTCATAGTGTAGTCGTCTTAGTTATCAGAGTTTTACAAGTTCGTAAATAAAGTGTAAAAATACAAATGTAAAGGATATCTGGCCTAATTGTCATTAGCAATATGCCCAATGGCTTCTCTACTAAGGTCCTCATCCTCCTGCTTAGCAATATGCCTCCGTGGCTTCTCTACTAAGCTACAACTTTGACTCAGCTAACAGTCAGCATTATTTTCATCATAATATCAATCTTTATTACACAGTAATATCGGTCTTTACTAGACTTTTTCAGAATCGTTACAATTTTTTACGTCATCAAAAAATATATGTACATAATATAAAATAAACAACAAGCAATCAGAAGGTATTCGCCTTTTTTCTACTGATTTAAGTGCAAGCTTTACTTAGAGATTTGCCTTTTCCAGGATAAAAACTCTCCGGTACCTCGCAGCCAAATGAGGTTGGTTTCATTTACCTATTTTCCGAAAAGAAACCATATAGAAGCGGCATATTTCTAAGCTTAAAGTAAGGCAATTACCTTATCATTTTTTACAACTTTTTAGGGGGTGGGTGGGTGGGCTTTCTCCTTAACTTGTTACAGCTCTGATGGTTAATCGACTTGTGAGAAGGGTGGGAGTTGTTGCACGTGTTATAACGTTAAGACTGGAACTAGTGTGCCGTGTAACGGCACACGAATATTTCGAAACGAAAATAAATACGATTATTTTCTAATTCGCTTTGCTCAACCGAAAATAACCTTATTTATTTTCTAAACTCCATGTGGGACAAGAATAACGCGGTATTAGTAGTGTAGTAGTTATGTTCCTAAAAGTAGGGGCGAATGATGTTTCAGAGACCTAAACTTTCAGAAACAGACAATAAATACTAATGTCGTCTTGCACATATCCATCTTTTGCCTTTTCGGATCTCCACCGTCCATGCCTTTTGAATAATCTGTCTGGTACTCCTCTATTTGCTGCTGCAGTTGCGCCACCCGATCTTAAACTATGTAGGCTAAATTTTTGGTGATCTACATTGCAAGCCTTTATTGCGTCTTTAAAACATTCACGGGCTCGAGTATACGATAATGGCTCGTTTTTTGGTCTCAATCGTTCGTTTTTTCTTGAAGATGTTATGGCTCTAAAAATATACTCATCGTCTTCTTTTATTTTACACCTGTCAATATAATTAGATAAATTGGAGAATGGACATAATTTTGTGGTAGTTCTACTGATCAAAACCCAAGCTCCATCACGATAAATATCTGTTTTGCTTTTTTGGATAAAAACTCTCAGATGTGTTTTATTGAAGATAAAATCAGAAAGCCGTAAATGTGCAAGTTCTTGATAGCGCAGAAATCCGGAAAAGCCAAGCAAACATATATTGATAGTCCTTAGATTTTGTAAGGTATTAACAACAGATAACTGATCGTATAACTTAGATAACAATTCTACTGTCATTGGCCGTTTCTTGTTAACTGTATGATTAGTCATGCGCTTTGCAGCTTCAAACATGTTCTTAACGATGATTGTTTGACATGGGTCATTAAAACATACAGTGTGGTGAAAAAATTTTATGGCATAATAACAGCTTTCTATAATCGGTAGGGAACAATTCTGCTGTGTTAAACTCAATAAAAATAACGAAACATGGAAGGGATCTGCTGGAAACTCTTGTACCTTAAATTTTAACGCCCATTCTTTCCATTTTTTAAAATATTGTTCATACCTTTTTACAGTGTTTACTTCTCTACATTTTGCATACGTTTCCGGGAATGCTTCAACTAATTCTATCAGATTATCTTGTCGTGGGAATGATGTGCTCAGGTGGTTTCTGATAAAATCTAAAGTTTTAAAGCAATAAATAAACTCTATGTCTAATTATTTTTACACTTTGTAAAGTCAATGTAGAGTGCCAATATTGGAGCAGATGATTGAATTGAGCCTACAAGGGATTGACTGTTCTTACCACGTACTACCCATAGACTCGGATTTTCAAACACTCGATGGTCTTTAATAAACGGAAGAAATTTGCTATGATGATCCACTAGCAAGGGCCAAAAAGCTGCTGAAGGCCAATGAGGTACTATAAGGGCTCCTTTACATTGTGATAATGACATATGTTGTATGGTTTTTGTAATCAAATGGATTGGGGGAACTGAATAGTTGTTTTCTCCGAACCAAGATATTGAGAGTGCGTTCACCCGTGAGGTACCCGGACAACAGTATTTTGAGTTAAATTTTTGTAAATGAGTGTTAATGTTGCTGGCGAATCTATCGACTGTAAAGGGTCCCCAAATATTATTTAGCTGTGTAAACAAGGTTTTTGTAGTTTGCCAATCGTCGTAATCAACTAATCTACTCAAATAATCGGCACTGGTATTTTGTTCTCTCGGGATCCATTTTATATCAAAATCTATATTGTTTTCTTTGCACACATCATATATTTTTAGAGCTAAGTATTGTAGAGGCTCTTTGTTTGATCCAGACTTTGCAATAATTGAAACAGCGAAGTTATCTGTGTGCCAAAGAACATATTTATTTTTTAATAATGATTTAAAAGATATAAGGGCATGGGTGACTGCAAATAATTCTCGCCAAGTTGAACTTTTATCCGATTCAATTTCTGAAAGATTTGCCACGCATTCGTACTTAATGTTGTTTATGCATGCATGAGCTCCAATAGCGTTATTACTGGCGTCAGAATAAGCGATTGTCGTGGGAATTTGATATTGGATAAGAATTTTTTCGTTTAGGGATTTCAAATTATCTCTCCAAAATAAAAGTTCTTTTATGACGCTATTTTCGTATTTCAAATTCAATTTTCTGTCCCAAGTTACTCTTGAATCAATGAGTTTGTAAAGATATCTTGTTTTTAATTGTGCGATATCTCCCAAGACAAATTTTTTAGAGAGTATTTTGCCACAGAGTTGAGCTAATAATCTTGCTGACACGTATGGTAATTTTGTGAGAATAAAATGAATGAAATTCTGAGTCGAAATAATTTTGTCACGGGGAATAGAAAAGCAACATCTTTGGAGATCGACTTGTATACCTAACCATTGGATGTTATGCGAAGGAGTCCACACAGATTTTTTGTTGTTTATTACGAAGCCACAGTTAATTAATGTTGTACGAACACACGTGGAATGACGTGTTGCATTTAATAAAGAATCTGATACGCCCAATCCGTCATCGAGATAAACTGCTATTTGTATGCTATTGAACCTCCAGAACTTTACCAGACACCTCATGACTTTCGTAAAAATAAATGGAGCAGATGTGAGTCCAAACGGGAGAACTAGAAATACAAAGTGGCGGAGTTTTCCTTCGTAGAACCAAGAAAAACCAAGATATTTTTGAAAGTCAGGGTGAATATCGATATGGTGATAACCCTGAGTGATATCGAATTTAAAAAGAAAGTTGTTGGGTTTTAGGTAATCTTTCATAACTTTCCAATCGTCAAATTTTATTTTATCTTTATAAACGTGCTTGTTTACATGTCTGAGATCCAAAATTAGACGTTTTTTGTCATTATTTACGGATACTGAAATTGGATTTACAATGTATGGAATATCGTCGGTTGGCAACATTTTTATTCTTCCTGTATTTAGAAGCTCGTTTACTGCCTCGTCCACAAATAATCTATTTTCAAAAGCTGATTTATTGTTTTTAAAATATGCAGAGTTAGGTGTTGTAACAAAAGGAATTTTATAACCTTCCGAAATTACGTTTTGTATAGTTTCGTTAGTTCCGATGTTTTTCCAGAATGAAATGTTTTTCTTTAATCTACCTTTAACTATGGGTATCGAGGGGTTATTGTTACTTTTAAATTCGAACTTATCACTGTTGGTTTGCAAAAAATTTGTATTATACTTATCTTTAAATTTTGTAGGATTCTGGTCTGGTGATGGTGCTTGTTGCTGTTCTTTGGATTTCTGGGCAAGTATTTCTCCAATGGCCAAATCTTCCACATGCGAAGCAGGCTCCTCGGGGTCTTTGGTGTTGTTGGAATTGCTGTTCTCCGCGCCATCCACCGTTTGGTATCCACTTGGTTGGTAACTTTGGAACCTTTCTGGAGGCTTGGAGTATCTAGCTGAAAAGGAAAAACGATTCTGGGAATTTGAATTTGAAATATATTTTTTATTTTTACTATTCTCGGTCTTCTTTAGTGCCCTGGTTTCAGCAGCCTTAATTCTCTTTTCGTCCTCACTATCGGAGGCAAGATCGTCCGACACGTATTCGTCCACAGTTTTCCACCCTGCTGGAGACCTATCAGCAATTTTTATCAACTTATTTCTTTTTTCTATAGAGTTAGTAATCTTTTTTAGGGATTTGTAAATTTTTGTATCTCTTTTGGCTAATTTCATAACGTCACTTATCTGGCTTTTAATGTCCGAATTGAATTCGTATTGCACTTTGTTGCCCTTGTGTTTGAAGCTTGCTGAAGGTTCTTTCTTAAGCTTTCTAACCAGATCTTTTGTGTCTTCCGTATACTTTCGTTCCAATTGCTCAAATTTGGAAGTGAAGAAATTCTTCAAATCGTTCAAAGCTGATGAACTATCCTCTCTTTGGCGCTTTGGAGGATTCTCGTCGCCTGGACTTGATGATCTTGAGCGTGATTTAGACATTCTTTCTCCTTAACTTGTTACAGCTCTGATGGTTAATCGACTTGTGAGAAGGGTGGGAGTTGTTGCACGTGTTATAACGTTAAGACTGGAACTAGTGTGCCGTGTAACGGCACACGAATATTTCGAAACGAAAATAAATACGAATAGGAGCGGTCCAAGTATAGAGCCCTGTGGAACTCCACATTTTACATTTTTGAGTTCAGTCGTATGATTACAGTGAGGAATACATTGTTTTCTGTCTGTAAGATAGTCTTTAAACCAAAGTAAGTTTGAGTCCTGTACTCCGTAATATTGCAACTTTGATAGGAGAATTTTATGGTTCACGGTATCAAATGCTTTTGAAAGATCAATAAACACCCCAAGTGTAAACATATTTTTACCAAAACTTTCTGAAATCCTATTTACCAGTTATTTACCAATTACTTAGTGTCTCGGGTGCTTCAAATAATACGCAATAACGTCATCATTTGTTTGTTGATTTTTTAATTACTTATAACATGTACTGGTATGCAGTATGTCGTTAATCAAGTGCAGCGCGTACACCATTGCAGTGTTGCGACTGTAACATATTTTTAGAAAAAAACTTTCCCGCAACAATACCTGAAATAAAAATAGTGTTTACAAACCGTTGTTACCCTGTCATAGCAAAAACAATCGGTCAATATTATTTTATATTGTGGAATAAGTTTTTTTAAAAGTTCAAAAATTAATCGTGACACCGGGCTGAGCGCTTAGTACAGTTAAACGGTGTTGTACAGACATATAGGGATAATACCCTTTTGAAAAAAACTTTCTCGCAGACTCAATAAAAACACAATAAACAGTCCATTGCTAACACAGGGCTGAGCGGTTAGTCTAGGTAAAGTGTTGCACATCCGTACAGGCGTGATTCCCGAGAAAGTTTAAAAAGTAATTGTCACAGTGGGCTGACCCCTTAGTACAGGTAAACCAAATCGCACATGCGCCTAGGCGTAACAGCCTTTTCCAAAAAAACAATCTGTTGTTAACACTGAGCTTAGCGCTTAGTACAGGTATGTGTCGCACGTGCCTATAAGCTTAATAACCTTTTCCAAAATACTTCAGTTTAAATAAAAACACAGGAAACAGACCGTCGTTTAACAACACGGGATAGACACATAGCACAGGTACTCCGTGTCTCATTAATAAACTTTTGACTTTTGCTAAAGTTTATATTACAGTAAAGTGGTAGCTAACTACTTAATTGCATTTAGTATGAAAAATATTACTTAAAAATTCTGTTGCAGCAACTGTATTTGGTTACTTTAACATTTTAGCTAGAGGTAGCTAACCCCAGTCAAAACCAAGTAAAAACAGATTGGCGAAGATAACACAAAAATCAGAAATGTTAGCTAACATCTACGTTGGTAGCCAGAATCTTAAAATTGGTTTTGTTTAAGATTAATATATGGCTAGAGAACGTGACAGTAAGAGGCAAATAAAACTAATACAAATCTTTAGGTGGCTGAATAGGTAGCTTAGATATCTAGCTAGCTAACTATAAAGTATAGGTGAATAAACATGTAAACAAATAAAAAAAATACCCGAAAGTAAAAGAAACTGCAATCTTGTTAGAATACAAATAGAAGTAGCAGAAAGAAAAATAAAGCAAACAGTTAAGAAACTTTCTTTCTCCAGCAATGAGTTGTTCAATCTGCTTGCCAAATTTCGGACCGATAACGTAAAAATCGTTGCCAAGAAATATAAAGAGCTTTAGTTTCTGATTGGTCATTTATATAAAACTCCGCTCCTGATTGGACCAGCGGGAACCCGTCCCTGTGCAAGCGGGGGCCCGACGGGTTTTCGTCCCTGCGCTAGCGGGCTAGTATTTCGTGCGTGGTTAACACAAGTCGCTTTTGACGCACGAATAGATAGACGGCATACGGCTATTATTATAGAGATATTTACTGTTTGTCTCACCGTTTTTTTTGGTAATCCTTTTGAAGATTTCTCATAGTCAGGAATCCTTTTATCTATATTATAATGCCCGTATACGTCTGTCCGTCTGTCTGTCTGTCTGTCACGCAAAATGGTAGCTTAGCTGCGACGGGCGAACCCGTGGATTTTTCCACGGGCTAACGACTATCTATATTATAATGCCCGTATACGTCTGTCCGTCTGTCTGTCTGTCTGTCACGCAAAATGGTAGCTTAGCTGCGACGGGCGAACCCGTGGATTTTTCCACGGGCTAACGACTAGTCTTTCAATGTTTTTGTAACAAAATCCGCCATCTTTATAATAAATCGTTGCATATATTATGACGCACGAATAAATTATCTCTGTCGGATGTAAACCAATCGCAATACAGAACTCACCAGCCTGTACCAGGAGTTTTTTCGCCTCTCGATCTCGATGTTAAGAGGCCACAGCCCCTGGGGACGAGGTTGATGAAATGTACGCCCCACCCCCCAAAAAAAATAATTGCAAATATTTAGCGTGTCTTTTAAAGAAGTATTTACAGTATCTGTTCTAAACAGCTGACCATAATGGCGACGTTTCTGCATCTAAATATGAAAGTGGTGAAGTATTTTAAGACTTAGAGAGCTTATAATTTTGCCTTCTTTGAAACTTTTATTACAGTAGAAAGTAAACAACAATTCTTTCAACTTTTAATGAAAATTCAAACAAAAATATTTCCAAAAATGGGAGTCAAGGTGATTGGGTGTCACGAAAATGGTAAATATATTTCAAATGACGCAAAAATTGCAATCAATTTACAGGACTATAGTCATAGTTGACCTATACAGAGAGTTGGGCACAGGCGCAATAAGCTTCAATATATATCTCACTGTATCCATTTATAAATAAATGTAATATCACAACAGAGATAACAAATCTATCTCCACCTAGTTTTGATGTAAAGCAGAAAAACGTAGAGAAATTAACAATTGACACTGTATGCACACATACCACTGATTGTTGTTAAAGGTATTTTATCACTGCGTGGCAGTTTTGAACTTTGGTTTATTTTATCACGGTTAGATGTGAAACCAACATACCTGAATCAGCATCCGCCCCATGTTAAACGCGCAACGTGGTCTGTCTTGCGTTTAGTAGCTTTAATGAAACCTAAGAACTGCAGTTCAGATACACCACGTATAAACCGAGCCCTATTACGCTGTCAAGAAAAAAAAATACTTAAAATAAAACTTTACTAAAAATTAATCAATGTTCGAAAAAGCATTGGTAGAAGTAGTTTTTTCCTAACTTCAGTTTTTGTGAAAAGTATATTGGGATATATCATGCCGAAAATAAATTACTAATCTTCATCTGAATCTTCCTGCCTTAAACACAAAGTGTCTTTGGTAAGTATACTATACACTGTGAGAACGATAAATTAGACTGGTAAACACCCTCCGCCCCCTTGAGCCCCCTGCCCCCTAAAATTCCCATGTTCAACATTAGAAATTCTAAGATCCTTCCAAAACATTTAAAAAGGATACTGCAACTGTTCTTCTAGCTTTTTCTTTTTCTGGCTTTTTTTCTTGCTTGTATCAGAAAGAGACGGATCGATAACAGTTATAAAAGCCTGCGAAGAAGAAGTGAATACATGTGAAAACAAAACGTCCTACCATAAAAAAAATCAAGAGACAAATAACTGGAGAATAAATTAGAACGTGTAAAAATAAACAAGTACACAAACAAACTAACAAACAAATAAAAACAAAGTTCATCGAGACAAGCAAGTAAAGGCTTGATATACCAGCTCACCTGCAGCCAATCATAGAGGTTGATAAGTTTTCCTCCTTCCAAATGAAGTTTATATAATATGCAAACGTCTGGCATTGTGGGTTGTATGTCTCCTTTTTCAGGTGGACAGCAAGTACACTGAATATAAACAGAAAGTAGAAAAAAATTAAAAATGCATTCTAGAGATGCCAGATTTTAATGAATATAAAGCTACAGCGTGATCACTATGTACAGGGATGTACCTAGTATATTCATCACTACATCAATAGCATGCACTTACCTGTAAATAAAAGTTTGGATTGGATAAGGCTTTTTGAATGGCTCCTCGAGGTGTTCCATTTATACGCTGAACAAGAAAGAAAAGATCTCATAACAAAAGATATAAAGTTTGAATTCATGAATTTTTTGCTTGAAACAAAATTTACTCACTTGTTTTACCAACTGCATGTCGTTGAAGTAAAATATTTCATGAAACGGCATTGACAAGGGTGAACGAAGAAATTTTCTAAAAACAAATAAAGCTGAATGAAAAGAAGTGTTGTTGAAATACACAAAATATAACCGATTTCTCAGCCCAATTGTTTAGTGAAATTTGGCTCCAGCTAAATGCTTCAGTTTTTTATTTCAGATTGTAAAAGACTTTTGTTTATTTCACTTACTTGAACATACAATCAAACTCATCCATAATATCGTTCCGTAACTTCTCGTAAGGACTTTCTTTCTTTTTTTCTTTCACAGCTTTTTTTAATTTCTACGGATAATATTTGGAAAAAAGGTGTTTGAGTACCTGGTGAAAAATTTCGTGAGGTGAATACAGTTTTTTAATTGGTGTAGTACTTTTTCAAATTGGCGGCACCAAAATTTAAATTTTACCGGATTCTTTAGCTAAAAAATACATTCTGTACATATATACTTGGAAACAAATAAAAGTAAAAAAAAATCAACGTTTTTTTTAAAAATCTTCAGTATACCTTAATGGTACTAATTTTCGCAAGTGGATAATTTGGCGGGTAAAAAAACAAACATTTGGCGGGTATTAATTTTCGTGAATGGTATCTAAAAAAACATTTAATGTGTACATAATTTCAAGAACTTGGGAAACTTAGTACCAGTACGGTATTAACATATATAATATAGAATACTATTCCATTCCATGTAATATTTAGAAATATATTAACCCAAAAATATTCAAACAGGTACTACGAGTCATTTGTAACGTACAATCTGCAAACGTTTGCTTACTTCACTGTTTCAATAAACAGACAAATCGTAAAGCTTGATTTATATCTGGCGTTAATTCGCTTCAAGCAGGTGCGCTAATTGGAGTTAATTTTTTAGCACCTAATGGAAACATCGATGAATAATTTAGCGCACCTGTTTCAACTCAAATTAGGGCGCGGGCTAAATATCAAAACTTTTTTATATTTTAACGCCGTGTAGCGCAAACACACTTTAGTATAAAACAAATTGAGCATATTTTGCGTGCCAAAGCAATCTCAGCAAGCTTTATTCTTCTAAACAGCGGACAAAAAAAGTTTGTCTCAACTCTTTCCAGAAGATGGTAAAATTCAGAATTTCCCTGCTTTTTACCAAAAAATCACGAACCTAAAATCTTGACCGCTTTTTTTTTTGATTTTGCCTTCTTCTTTTAATTCGATTCATAACAATCCGAATTAAAATGTCCTCGTCGATGTTATTAGGCGTATTTCATCAACGAAAAGAATTAAAAAAAATTGAAGTTAATTTTACTTGTAATGAAAACGTTCTAGCGCTAAATACTCAATATACGGAGAGTGTGTCTGTGTGTTTGTGTGTCTGTAACAGGCAAAGTGGATGTCTTCATCTTCCTTTCATGTTGCCGAAAAATGCATGTCTAATATGTTAAATTTTCTGACGTTACGGCGCGACGAAAATAACACTACTTTAACGTCAATATCCTATATTAAATTAATGAAGCCATTACAGTGCGCCTAAAACTTTGAGGCCAAATAACTTGGAAACGAGGTGGTGACGTCAATGATTTGTCACCGCGTGGGTAACTAGGGACCACCTGGGACCAATTTGGGTAAGTTTCCCAAACCTGGATCCCCGAATCCGTTTCGGAAAGGACGGGTTGATGACGTCATCAAAAAACCTTCAAACCCTAATATCTCTGCAACCGTTTGTCAAAAGTACACGATCCTATACATTTTCTTGGTCAGCGTTTCAAGATCTATACAATGAAAGCAACAGGTAAACAAATTTCTAAAAAAAAAATTTTCGGTTTGACCGGCCATTGCTGACGTCAGCAAAATTTTTAAACCCTTATATCTCATTAACCGCTCATCAAAAGCACATGATCATATACATTTTTTTGATCAGCTCTTTAAGCCCTGCACAATAGAGGCAACGTGAAAACAAGGTTCTAATTGTTTTTTGGTGGATAGGTTGCTGACGTCATCAAAATTAAAGTGATGCTTCTTTTTTTCATTTTTATCATGCCCCAGTGGATTTTTCCACGGGTTTTATCGACTAGTACTCAATATGATTAACCCAGAGGTCAGAAATTAGCGCGAAAAATTTACCGCAAAATAACGTCAGATGGAAACAATAACTGCTACTACACTTGTTCCTGTATAATGACAGAACCAGCACTCGTAAAACCTTGTAAAAAACAGATACCTCTTGAAACTCGTATCTGTTTTTGAAAACTTTGGTTGGTTTAACTGGTTCCTTGGTCGCTTTTTCGTCTTCGTAAACAGCTGTCAAATCTATTAAGATTGGATGACATGTAATAATCAGATACAATCATGTTAGAATTTTACAATGGTGTGCTGAAAATAAGGTTATTGCAGTTTCACTTATATTTAAAGATTAAATTCCAGGAACTTTCTAGGAGAATTCCAAGAGTTTTTTAATCTTTGTCCAAGAGTGATCTGGTTCGACAAAAACAGAAATTTCATTGAGAAAAAAATGCAACATAAACATTTCTCACAACCTGATGACTACAAAAGAAGGGACCTTAAGAAGATTGTGAAGATTCTATTTCCAGGAGTTTTAAGGAGTTTTCAGGAGTAGTGGCCACCCTAACTTAGGCAAAAGTAAAATTAAGCGTCTGATTTTATTTGTGGTGATCGAAACCATCACTTTCCTGGTCAGTATGACAGCTAAACATTTTTAGTTGTCTTCACCATCTGACAGGAAGCAATTAAAAACAAGTAAACATTTTAATTTTTTGTCTCAAATGTAGTGTAAGACAAATTATCGAAAAGTATCTTACTTTCCAGTTCTTCAAACCTTTTTGTGAAGGTTTGAAAAGCATCGACATGTTGCTGGAAGGTGTGGCAATTTCTAAACAATAAGGTGGACAATATACAAACAACAAATCAACAACAACAAACAACAAACAACAAACAACAAAAACAACAAACAACAAACAACAAACAACAAACAACAACAAACAACAACAACAAACAACAAACAACAACAAACAACAAACAACAACAAACAATAAACAACAAACAACAACAACAATAAACAACAATAAACAACAACAAACAAACAACAAACAACAACAACAACAACAAAAACAAACAAACAACAAACAACAACAACAACAACAACAAACAATAAACAACAAACAACAACAACAACAACAACAAACAACAAACAACAAACAACAAACAACAACAACAACAACAACAAACAACAACAACAACAACAACAAACAACAAACAACAAACAACAAACAACAACAACAACAAAAACAAACAAACAAGAAACAACAACAAACAACAAAAACGACTTACTTATTATCCAATATAGCAGCCTGCAAAATATTTTGGCAGTTTTGAAGTATTGGAAGCAACTCATCCCGAGATAAAAACCTGTACACGAAACAATGAAGTAGTGAAAAAAATTAAGTTTTTCCATGGCGGTGAACTTATTAAACTTGGCGTTGAGAGAGAGCCAAAGCAGTACGGTATTGGGGTTTTTGAAGGAATAATGTTGAAAATCTCACCTCGTCAAAGATATAGCGTTGTTGTATTGTTTGTCTTTTGTTATGTCTGGGCTGATTGTACAATATTCGTACGTATCTCGAAGCTGCAAGCAAAAGTACTTTAATCAGCTTGTCGCAACAAGAATGAGTACTCACGAATTAGCAACATACTAATACAATAACAAAAATGCGTAACAAGAACGTACTCTTTTGCCCATCGGATGACCAGGCAATTTTGACGCAACAATATGGATACATTTCACATTTGGGTAAAAAACTTGTTCCTGGAGTTGTAACTCTGTTATTAGCTGAAGAATGGTTTCCTAAATTATAAGGATGAAAAAAAATAACCTTTTATTTTTAGTTGTAGCAGTTAAAAGAGCGAGAGAATATACAGATAAAATAAAAAAATAAAACGAAACATGTGCTTCTTACTTTCATATACTGTTTATCGTTTTCCAGCTTCTTCTGCTCACTTTCAGACTTTTTATCTAAATAACTAAGAAGGCAAAAAATTAATAAAAAATGGAAATAAATAAAAAAAATCAAATGGAGATTCAGTGATTTCCTTTATATACATGCTGGTTACCTTTAATAATACTAATATTCGGAAACTCATTGATATTACAGTTTGTCCAGTCGTAAGCCCGCGCAAAATTCACGAATAATTACTCATAGGAGTATAATAAAAGGCGGGAGCACGTATTGCAGAGAGGAGGGGGTTTCAAACAATTATTTGCGTCCATCTTGCTTTTACAGATGTGATAAGTCTAACCTGGCAAAGGATTCTAATTCTTTTATACTTTCTAGTTTCTTAGCATCCATGGCTAAAACATAATCTTCGATAATTTCATTTTCTGTTGTACACATTATACTGAACACGTTGCCATAAAAATGCTCCATCACGGAGAACTAAAAAAATAAAAAATACAAGAAACTAAAAACTGCTCATTCATATCTTGCCACAAAGTTTAAGAAAATTTAACACGTAAAGATATCTCTAGAAGATTATAAATTATCCCAAATACCTTTAATGCTCGAATGAAATTATTTATGGAGAAGTCGTGATATAGAAAATGTTCATATAACAGTCTGAAGACCTTTGGACCAAGTTTAAATGCGTTGGTATCGGTAATAAGAACCTAAAAAAGATCAAGATGCAAATAACATCTGAAAATTCATACAGTTGTATAGTTAGATTCTTGGTAAAACATAGGCGGTGATCAAACAAGCGTTCCCTTTGTTCTTTTAATCAAACAACGACGATTTTTTTTGCCCAAAGAAAGAGATTTATATTCTCCAACTGGTTCTGCAATTTTAAAAATTAAAACACACGTGTTGTTTCATGTACTCACGAGTTTAAGCACCAGAACTTTCAAAAGAAAATTAAATTCCACCACTAACCTTATCAACGACTTCAGTTAAACACACAAGTGAAGGGAGAGCTTGAAATTTTTCGATGCACAATCTCGACGAAACAAAGTGAGGTAACGAACGATGTACTGCCGATAACGTGGTGGCCACACCGAACAGCAAGATAATTGGTAGACTTGGAACGTATTCACTATGAATAAAAACCCAACAGCACAAAGTTATCTCTTAAATAACTCAAGCAAAAAAAAACGTTTATCACTTCATCATTACAATTTCGTAAAAGAAAAACTTGCCTACAAATCAGGATAAAATCCTGCAACACGGTGGGGGAGAACCTTTCGAAATCTTCTAAAATAAACACCAACGGGCGAGATCCTAAAAAACAACACAATCAGGGGGTAATATATAGCTACTACTTGGCGTCTTGAACATAAAAAACAATTCACATACCGATAAAATCTGCTTGAGGGCTGAAAAAAATACAAAAATAAGCAAGGACATGAAATACAGCTGTTCGCCTTTGAAAACAACTGATGTAGTTTTAAAGTTTAAGGAGGGTTAATGAGTTTTGAGAAAGTAACTTTTAACTCTAAAGATTTTTAGTGCGCTCAGTTTTATTTTCTGCAATTAAATCTACGTTTAACAATATGCTCACATGTCGCGTTTAGGGTTCAGGTAAACTGGATAGAAATAATTATGAAGAATGTTTTCATAAAAAAAGATATTGGGCAATCTTACAATGAAAATGGGTTTTAATGAATTTTGAGGAGATATGACCACCTGAATTTAGATCAAATTATGTATATACCTTGTTTTAAGCAGACTGTACCAAAAGCTTGTATACAGTGTTCATTATATACAAAAAACATCCTTTAAAAACTATTTTTCAAAATTACCTATCTTGAGAAGTTTCAACTACAATATCCATGGACTTGTCATTGTTCATTATTCCGGACACGCTCTAAATAAACAATGACATCATCTGATTTCACCAGACGAGGCCGTTGTATACATAAAAAAGGATTCTCAAAAGCGTGGTCAAACCTACCAATTGACATTTTTCCTTATACCACTCTAATAATTCTATGAAAGTGTAGTCTTTAAATATTTTGGATTTTGGATTCTTTTGAAGAGATTGGTTAAGATCAGAATCTTCTCCAGTTTCTTCGTCAGATTCGTTTTTTTCCTAAAAATAAAACACATAATTAACCACCAAACAAGATGCATACTCGCTCAGTGACTTTCTCCTAAAGAAGACACTCGTAGGGGAGGGGAGTGAAAATTAGATCTAACATTGTAATGTTATAATTTAAACTGTACTATGATTATTGAAATCAGTTCAGTTATTAATGCATTAATCGTCGGCCCTTGGAAAATTTGACAAGACATCGACCGTCGTACATATTTCCCGCATCGCTATTTCATGCATCTTTGCCCGCCTTGGACGGGGGTTATTATTATGATTATAGGTGCGATTATAATGAGGTTTTCGATTACGAAACGCTCGGTTTAAGTTGGCTTCTAGACAAAGATCAAGTATTCACCAGTCTGGAAAATCCACAGGAATTCTCCCGTCGGAGCAAAGTTGATAAAAAAAAAATATATCGGATTTGTTACTTGTAGTTTAAGGATTTCGTGCGTGGTTTAGCACGACCCGCTGAAAAACAGACAAAATACGGATATTATTAATATAGAGATTTTCATGTATCTAAATTTCAATTTCGCAAAAACTTAAAATGGCAAATTGCAAAAATTTCTTCGATTTTGGCGGAATTCTTTTTTTCTTTAAAGTATCCAACATTCAACTTTAAAGATCTATCCGAATTGACTTCGTTAGGAAAAGGACCTGATTTCAAAGCCTCGTTTACCCAGACTTGTTCATCAGTCGCAAACTAGTAGTACTACGAATGCAGTCGAGACAATAACGGCATTTGAGTAGCTCAATATGAATTGTGAACAAATCGAACAGCTTTTTTTTGAAACTATACCTCTTCAGCAGATGAATTTACGATTGCTTCGAATGCTGACTTTAACATAGATCTCAAATCTAAAAACAAGACCAGTTCTTGATTATGATGGAATATACAAAAATAAAAATTCCACAAAAACAAAGACATACATAATAGAATTTTTATTATAAACTAGTCGATAAGGCCCGTGGAAAGATCCACTTAGGCAGAAGAACAATAACGAAGAACCGTCGTTTGAATTTTGATGACGTAAGCAATGACCCGTCGATACACATTTTTTTTTTTCATAAATTTGCTTGGTAGTTGCCTCTATTGTGTAGAGCTTGAAACGGTGATCAAGATAATGGATAGGATCTTGTACTTTTGATAAACAGGTTGAAGAGATATTGAGGTTTAAAGGTTATAAACCACT